>APFE030970212.1:46677-174249 GCA_000404065.3 Pinus taeda
CCTGTTCCCGATGCATCACATTCAATGACAAATGATTTGGTGAAGTCCGGTAGGGCTAAGACTGGAGTGGTACACATGGCGTTTTTTAGTGCGGTAAACGCCTGTTGTGCTTCCTCGGTCCAGAAGAAGGAATTTTTCTTTAGGAGTTGAGTGAGGGGCTTTGCTATGCGACCATAGTTGCGGACAAATTTACGATAATAACCTATGAGACCCAAAAATCCTCTCAAGCTCTTCAAAGTCTTAGGTTGAGGCCATTCTTGCATTGCCTGGATTTTTTGGGGGTCCACCTTGACACCTTCACGCCCCACAATGTGGCCCAAATACTCAACTTCTTCCATGCCAAACGCACACTTAGACATCTTGACAAATAATTTATGCTTGCGGAGCAGTTGCAATAGTAGATCTACATGCTGAAGATGTGCCGCCCAGGTGCCACTATAGATGAGAATGTCATCGAAGAAGACCAGGACAAATTTTCTGAGATATGGTTTGAGGATGTGATTCATAAGACTCTGGAAAGTAGAAGGGGCATTGCAGAGACCAAATGGCATGACCAGGAACTCATAATGGCCTTCATGAGTTCTGAAAGCCGTCTTGGAAATGTCGACTTCCTTCATGCGAATTTGGTGATAGCCGGAGCGAAGATCCAACTTGGTGAAGAATTGCGCCCCATTGAGTTCGTCCAGCAAATCGTCAACCACCGGAATGGGGAATTTATCTTTGACTGTTAACTTGTTGAGGGCCCTGAAGTTGGGACACATCCGCCACTCCCCATCTTTCTTGAGGACCATGACCACTGGGGATGAATAAGGACTAATGCTGGGACGAATGACACCTGCTTCCAACAATTCCTTGATGATTTTTTCTATTTCATTCTTTTGAGTGAAAAGATATCTGTATGGCCGCACATTTGGGAGTTGAGCCCCTGGAACCAAGGTGATGCTATGATCATGCTCCCCTCGCGAGGGTGGAAGCTCCTGAGGCTTGTCAAAGACCGTTCGATGGGTATTTAAAATCTGTTGCATCTCAGGATGAATTGGCAGAGGTCTGGTTTCGACTACCTAGATGGCATTAAATTGCGCTACTACTCCATGATGGCCCTTTTTTAACAATTTTTCCATCCGATGCGAGCTGATGACAGAGGGTGCTCCCGCCTGGAGGCCACAGAGGGTATGTGTGGAGTTGTTCTGCTTAAAACTCATATATAACTCCTGGAAATCCATTGTGATTGGCCCAAGGGTGCGGAGCCATTCAACACCTAGGACAATGTCGCATCCCCCATGTGTATGGCAAACATGTGGGTTTTCAACTGATAATCCCCCATTTGAAGTTTGACATTTTCACAACGGCCTTCACATTTCATTGTGCCCCCATCTGCAATTTGGACCTGGAAGTTAGAGACTACCCGTACAAAACAATGCGCTGCTTCTGCGATTTTTTGATGGATGAAATTATGGGTACTTCCACTAGCAATCAAGACTATTATTGGGCGATGTTTAAGAAAACCCATGATTTTGAGAGTTTGAGGGGAAGAGATTCCTGCCAACGCATTGAGCGAAATAACTGGGTCGTCAGATACAATCTCCTTTTGGTTGTCTTCTTCGATCGCCTCCTGTTCCTCAAGAGGTGGATCTTCCTCAGTGGAGCTGTAGTCAGTGGCATCTATTTGAAAAAACTTGGGCTCCTTGCATTTATGACCAGGGGAATATTTTTCATCACAGTAGTAACATAGTCCTTGCTTCCTTCTCTCGGCCATTTCCTGAGGTGACACCTTTTGGACCTTAAGTGTCTGAGTCATGGTGTGAGCTTGTTGGGGACGACCTTTAGTTGGGAAATTGGGGCGGCTGTATTGGGCTGTTATGGCACGTTCCACCTTACGGGCTACCTGGCAAGCCTCCGTCCATGTGGGAGGGTGGTGGAGTAGAACTTGAGCTTTGATGGCTTCTTTAAGACCACTGATAAAACATTCCGTGTAGAACTCATCGGAGAGATGTTGAGTGCGGAAGGCTAAGGCTTCAAAAGCGGTGATATATTCATCCACTGTACCCTTCTGTCGGAGCTTAGTGAGACTGCCCAAAAAGGAGTCTCCCTGTTCAAAGCGATCTCGAAGAGCTTTGGCAAATTGGACCCAACTCGAAAAAGGTGCATTGCGACGCTGATGCTATTCCGCCCATTGCCATCGTTCACTGTCCAAGTACATGGTCGCCACTCCAATCTTAGTCCAATCATATTGGAGACGATTTAATTTGAAATACTGTTCCATTTGTGCTAGCCATGCGGATGGGTTAGAACCGTCAAATTTCTGCATATCCAACTTGGGAGGTCGCTGACTGGGTGGGAAATCTCTGTTGGGTGGTGGATGGGTGTGCCAGATGTGAGGAGAGTGGCTAGACTCACCCTCATGGTGTACATGGTCATTATAGTGGTCCTCGAGAGCTGGCTCCTTGCCCTTATCGAGTGCTTGCCGTACCAGGCTAGATAGTTTGTCAAGCGTATTTTTGAGCTCGTTCATATCTGTTTCAAGTTTGTCTAGTCTTTCATTGGCCATTGCTTGAGCTCTAGTTTCTACCATACACCAACTTGATGAAAAATTGGGACCGCAAATTTTTTTTTTGTGAAGAAATTGAATGGTACCACCATTCTCAGCTCGTTGTCCTAATGCTGGTGGGCTAGATCACAAATTAGTGCTTTTTTTTTTTTTTTTTGGAAAGCTCCTAACGGAGTTTTACTCCTCCTTGATCAATACTGTAGTCGCCAAATCCTCAAAATTTCAATGCCGCCAAAAGTCCTGCGAAAATTATAGCCAGGCACAGGAACCCTTCACAACTACTCCGATCTGGTGGATCTGAGAGATCTGAATCGTGGATCACTGCTCTGCTGCTGATCTGATAGAGCTGCGGGACTGATGTCTACTGCTGCTACACTCGCTGATCTGGAATAGATGATGTGTGATCCCCCGATAAAAAGGGAACTATGGTCTTGAGGAGTGTCAGGGGCTACAGATCGCAATATACATAAGGGTCTGATAGTAGTACTCGGCCCAATGTTTCAGGGCTCTAACTAAGGAGGATCGACCGTACCCTTAGCCGTACAACCCGACTACCCTATCGTACGGGCGAGTAATCTCTCCGAGTGCTGTTCCCGGTGTACTGTAGCCACAAGACGGCCGAAAGTTTATCTATGGCGAGGCTTCAAGGTAGCTATGGGGCTTCCTATATACCCAGAGGGTACGTGGAAGACAGTCCGTGCGCGGTTCTGTCTAATGCGGTACTACTCAAAGGGGTACCCACAGGGGTTACAAGGGAGTCCAACAGACGTGACCACCTCTTGTATTTCCTGCGTGCATGCCTCCCCAAATCTGTAGGTTTATGTGCTTAACAACAGATCCTGTGGTTTAAAGACGTTGGAACACGTCTCTAGCCAAAAAAAAATTGCTAAATTTGGAGATCCCACCGAGCCCTGGAAAGTGTTCTGATACCACTTGTTATGCTTCTTAACCTGCAAAGTAATACCGAACATAGAATATGCGAAGAAAAGATACCCAGAACACAGAATATGCGAAGAAAATATACCCAGAACACAGACACAGAATAGCAATTATTTTATTACTCAGAGAGAAATGTTCACAGGCCTCTTCGAGGGGGCAACCTCCAATAGAGCAGAGCTCGATTACAAAACAAGACACAATCCTCCTCGCAGGGAGTCTCTATCCTTTATATATGACTCATACATGCAATACCACGGGCCAATACCGTGGGTTTTATTAATACCGTCTATCTAATACTACCGCCCATTTACCCTCTATCTAATACTACCGCCCATTTGCAACTAACTGTGGTCCCGTCATTAATTGCAGGTTAACCACTTACAAATATTAATATGGGCTTTATTGACTCTTGACTATGACGTGATCCCATGACATAAATAAGGGGGTTAGGGTGGGACCCTAACAGATACTTGGAAGAGGTAGTTTGAAATCTTTTGAATTTGAACTTGTATTTTGTGAGAAATACTTAATTGGAAATGCTCATAGGTAATTTGAAATCTTTTAAATTTGAACCTATAATTTGTTAGAAAGAAAAACATATTCTATAAATTTAAGAGAATAAAGAGTGAACAATCCACCACTCTTTTCATGACTAATAAAGACAATGTTAATGTGTTACTGCTAAACTTTTCCATAAAAAATATTTTTCCCATCTACAACCTTCTAAGAGAGAGATTTCAAATGGTTTCCTTCATATATAGATATTTGTCGTGCTAATTTCACCAAAGTAGCAAGTAGTACATATTTGTGTGAATCTTCTCTATATTGTGTTTATATTATTATTATTATTATTATTATTATTATTATTATTATAGTAATTTAATATTATTAGAAATAACAACTTTAACAAATATTATTAAAGTATTTGTTATTAAAGTATTGTTAAAAAATTCTATTGCTAATAATCATATCAATATAATTTTTATAATACAATAAATCTCTATATTATATCTTAGTTTATTTCAATCTATTTCCTTTCTATTAAGGGGAGAGACTTGGATGAACCATCCAATTAGGAGTGCAAGGAGATCTAGGACATGAAATAAACTTATGTGCTGGAAAAATTATTTGTTATTTTTAGATATCAGATCTCCTCTATAGTAAGGTTTCAATAAACATACATGAACCCCTATGAATGAATTTGTTTTCTCCACTAAACGGGTTGTGCCTTAAAATCTTATCTAGCAATAATATGGATTTTGTATGTGGATTTGACACCCCATATTTGCCTCCATCCAAGCCCCTCTCGTTCTCCTTTGATGGATCACCATGGAAAAATTAGAAGCTCTAACCAAGCCTAGTGGAACATTTTCCTTTGACTAGTTATGTTCCCCTTCCGTTTGAGGGTAAAAAAGCATCTGCCTTTGATGGGATCACCATGGCAAAAAGTAGAAGCTCTGGCTAGGCCTACTGGAACATTTTCCTTTGACTTCTTAAACTTCTTAGAGACATCTCAAATGCGTTATTCCATAACCATCCAAAGCTATTCTTATTGTAGAATGACCTAATGGAAAACCCTAAACTAAAGGGTTGGGGTTCTTCTATGTGTAAGGCTATTCTTTTATTGTTTTTTTAATTGTCAAGCATGCAAAAAATTTTCCTATGAAGCCCCGCCGGAAAGTGATATATTTATAATCTCAAATGGACTAGCTCCTAGCAAAATCACCTGAGCTATGGCATGCTCATAATCTACTTTTTAATAATTAAAATAATTATTATCTGCAATAAAACATTGTATGTTTCTAGTTTTCTATTGGGATAAACATTGTTTCACAATACCAACAAAGCATCTCATTTGTAATTCTTATCAACATGAAAAAAATAGGAATTGTACTCATACTTTTGGGTACTCAACTTTTCTAACTTGTTGGACACTAAGATATTACGTTGTGCAGCTAGCTTCATAATAACTTTCCTCTTCAGTGTTGAAATGTTTTGAGCAAAATGTCGTCTTGTACGTCATAATAAGTTCTAGATCATTAATATTATATACAACAAACAATTTAAAACCATTTGGAAAATAGTTCCTAGTCCATAATCAATATTAAGCACAAGTGCCAAACTCCAATTCTCATTTGGTACCTCTTAAACTTCTTCACTTGCTTTTTCATAAATTTATTGTTCATTAAAAATATCACCATTTTCCTCTTCCTTATTTTCCCTTAGTCTCTATATCTAGTTCCTCATATATAATATTATATATAGTAATATCATTATTAAAAAATATATTTAATATAGTATATTATAATAATGTCATTAAATTATTATTACCATTAATAATAATGTTAATATATTTTTATAATATAAATATCTATATAAAAAAATATATTTTATAAGCATTCTCCTTGGAGGACTTGCACCTTTATTGATATACCCAAAACAAAATCTTTCCTGTTGCGATGGTTTTGGGTAAGCAACAACCACACCCTCACTAGGGTTTCATCATACGCTTCTTTAATGTCTTTCTCACAAGCTATGATGGAGAAGAATACCAATAGAATACAGGTTTTATATAGTGTTTAATTTAGCTGAAATATTATTGAAGAATTTATAATGAAATTACATTTAAGTTATTATATATATATATATATATATATAATTTATGTGAAATGTTTTATATAAGATAATATTACAAGCCATATACCATTATCAACAAGATCAACTAGCGTTGCGGTAGTCCTTGCCCTCGTGTAATTTCAGTTTCAGTGATTTGTGAAGCAATTTTGCAATATAAACCAATTTGTAATCTTAAAGACCCATTACAACTACATTTACTGAAAGACCCATGTCTGCTTCATCAACATAATATTTAAATATCTAACCCCTTCAAATGCCAAATCCCTATCATACATAATATTTAAATATCTAACCACTTCAAATGCCAAATTCCTATCATACATAATATTTAAAGATCTAACGAGTTCAAATGCCAAATCCAATAACACCGACCACTTATTTCTAAGTACAAGAAAAGATAAAAATGTAGCAGATATTCAGAGGAAAATAAACATTAAATGGTCAACTTATAGGCAATACAAAATAATGCTATTTTTTTTAAGAAAAAAGCAACATTTGTATTAATAATAGGTATATTTACATACCGATAAGAGATATGCTTAGAAAGCAAAAAGTAATAAAGGCTATGTTGAAACACAGCACGCTAAGATGAAGAAAAACATTTGCATGGAGTGATGCAGATTATAATATGAAGAAAATATGTGAGCATATAACAAATTGTCTCCGCCTATAGATATCAAGATGATTTCCAGGTCCATATAGATAATAAAACAAATCCCACTATATTGAGAAAAACAAAAAGGTAATAAAGAAACCATACCTTTCGCGAAGAGGTAGAAACATGAACAAAAGAGATATAAGTCTGAAAGATATCAAATATAGAAATGATTAAGTATCCGGCAATGCAAAATCTTCTATCTGAAATGTAGCCGATCCCATTTGAATCTCCATTTTCCATATACCAAGCTAGCTTGTTAGTCCTTTCTGTTTTCTGCACGTTGATTTTGGCTTCTGTCCACATGATTGATACGAAAGTCCTTTTCACTGTTCCATATGTATAGCTGTTTAAATATGATATTAATTAACAAGGTTGTATAGCTACAGTTTATGGCAACCTAGCTTAAATGTCACAATCATACTTGTCAAATAAAGCTAGACTTCAAAGGCTGTAAAATAAATTTGGACCTCAAAGGCTGTCACAATTCTATCAAACTACTTTATTATTAAATATATTTTAATAAAAAATTTAGTTAAAAAATTGAATATATAGTAATTAAAGATAAGAAACACTTTGTTTCTCACATTAAAAAGATTTTAAGAATTTTCAAAAAGATATTCAAAATCTAAATGACAAAATATACACTGGATTGTTCGTATGGTTGATATCTGAATTTGGAGAATTAGGGAAATTAAAGATTAAACCCTGGAGACCAAATATAATATTACATATTCATTTTTATCTCTCTTCGTTACATCAATTTACTAACTGCCTCTTTCTTCGACAGTTCAAGTTGTTCATTACATTGGGAGTCTCTGAGGTTACAGGAACAAGCCCATTTGAAGCCACGCGCTATGGAACTAGCTATGTTGCTGCCGTTGCTTTTTATTAGGATTCTTCTACAGGTGCTTCAAAAGTTTATGGTGAAACCCAGACCCAGACTACTACTTTGCCCATTTGAAGCCACGCGCTATGGAACTAGCTATGTTGCTACCTTTGCTTTTTATTAGGATTCTTCCACAGGTGCTTCAACAGTTTATGGTGAAACCCAGACTACTACCTTAGCTGGAACTAGGTTCTTCAACATAGCCACCCAATGTCATTAAGTCCGTGAGGGAAGCTACCTAAGTGAAAAAGGAAGTTGCCATATATTTATAATTCAGGGTGTTTTTTCCAGCCTTATGAGATTTTATTTGTCAAAGTTTACTGTAGCTACAAGTCGGCTAAGGATTTATTCACAAAGGCATTCAATTCCTAGGATTCAAAGGATAAAGATAACGCATTTTGGAATTCCAAATAACTTTGGTAGAGACACGCAAATGGTAAAGAAATTCTAGATTTGAAAATAACTTTAAACCATCAAAGGAAAAATTGAAATTCGACAGTGGAAAAACATTTCTTGAGCTTGACTTTCATTCCAGATTATGTGGCAACGATCAACAATCAATAAGTGGCAAAGTATTCTTTTTGGAGGAAAATCAGTCTTATCCAGATCACTTCCAACATTACCAAAGGGCATCTTATTGCAGTTTCTATATATTTCTTTAAATAAAGGGCTTGAATTAACGTAATGAAGATGTATTTCACAGAGAATGTAGCTGCAGAAAAAGTAGAATTAAATTTTTGATCGATTGTAATTCCGCAGGGCTCACGACCATACCTTTCAAATGAAGCTTGACTTCAAAGGCCGTCAAATAAAGATGGATTTAAGTTGGACTTCAAAAGTTGTCACGGTTCACTGCTGTCAAACTGTAATGTAATGTATACAGGTAAAGACAAACTATAATGTATCAAGGTAAAGACAGAGCTTTTACAAAAGAAGACTTATAAGACCCACAAAAAAGAATTGGAAGACACCTGTAACACGTGCAAAAAAAATGTTTCATACGAAAAAAATAATTCAACACATAAAACCCTGTGGGCCCACAATTTTACCACTTTCGTGCCTATGTGGGCCTAGGGCCTACTACCTTACTACTTGTCTCTCTTGCATGCCCAACGTGTCTACTTCCTAGTTAGGTGGAATGCATTGCTCAGCGTGCAAAAGTGGGATGTTTTGTTCAATAAATAAGTCCAAATCTCAGACACTGTAAATAAATAAATGCAAATAAAGAAGTCCAGACACCTATTGACCTTAGACACTGTAAATAAATAAATGCAAATAAAGAAATCCAGACACCTACTTTCTTGCTTACCTTTGATTGAACCATCATCACTGCTTTCCTTCCATTACTAATTTCATTCACCTTTCACCAAGCTACCCTATTGTGGCATCATCATTGCTTTCCCTCCATCACTGATTTCATTCACCTTTCCCTCCATTACTGATTTCATTCACCTTTCACCAAGCTACCCTACCGAGGCCAAGTTCAAGCTAATCTACTACGGCCAAGTTCATAATCACAAAGCACCTGCCCCACCTTGTGGGCTAATCACTAAAACACCCATCCAACCCTCCACCCAATCCCATCCATCCAGCTTCTACTCCAGCTTCCCAACTCGCCAATTCACAAGCTCCCCACCAGCTAACAAGCCATCTAGCGACCAGCAAGCTCCAATACTTCCATCCGAAGCTTTTGGTGCACGCCCTACACAATGGCCCAAGGAGTAGAGGCAGGGTCAGCTTTTATGACAAAAGAAAGGTAAGCTTTTAGAGAGTCAAAGCTTTTCTGCAGAGGAAAATGCATTTATCGTATCACGCCCCCTCATTTTAGTGAAGCTGCACAAAATCGGGTCAGAATATACAATGACGGCCCCAAAAGCAGGTTTCCTAAAATAAAATTATGCCGAAATACCTTGAACGTTTTGGACGTCGAAGCCCACAGAGAAAGAGGGAGACATGTCGAAGCCCACAGAGAAAGACAGAGACATCACTGAAAGCCGCTCAAATGTTTCCCTCATAGAGCTTTTAATCATGCATGATAGTTAGACCCTAACCCTGAGCCTCTAGTAAAGTTGTGGAGAACCACCTCTCTTGCTTTTATTTTCACTAACCGCGCCCCGATCCGACCACAACTCTATTTCTCTGTCGTGTTTGTGGTCTAGGTCTAGTAGATCCCATAGTAGAGTCCCTAATTCTAGCTTTTTCACCACCATTGAGCTACATGTGTTTAAGAGCATGGAGGTTCGAATCTTGTTAAAGGAATAATATTTCTCATGCTTATTGAATGATTCTAGACAGGCATGACTTTTAGGCAGATATCGTGGAACTGTCTTATTCTAGCAGCCAAAACCTAGTAGAGTGCCCTCTACGGCTTCATAAGGTAGGCATGAAAAGGGGTATAACAAGCAGTGGTCTAATCTGTGTTCAAGATCTTTATTGGTTGTAAGTGTGAGGCCGCCATCTGCCCCTACTCCTTCCTACCTATATGCATGCAGGTATGACCTCCCTCTATTAAGTGCCTTCCTTTTTTGCCTTAACTACATTCTCTTCTTCCACTTGCTTTACTAAGCTAGTAGATCTATATCGAAAACCCCCTTCAGTAGCAGATCTATACCAAAAACCCCCTTCAGCTTCAGGATCTTCAAGTTTTGAATTTATAACAGACTACCTTGATTTGGAACTGGGGCTTAAATTGGATTTGGAATGAGCTATGTCTCTTCAATAAGCTCTGCAACCTTTGTCTTTGGGTTGTGCTCCTGTCCTGTCTCCTTAAATGGCTGGCGCTTAAACCGTTGTTGTTACTCGGTCTCGATCTAGTAGTCATGCTACCATGATATCCTGAAACCATTTTCAACCACTGTTGTTACTTGCTCTCAATCTGGTAGTCATGCTACCATGATATCCTGAAACCCTTTTCAACCTACAAAAGGGGACCGAGGACCATGATATCCCGAAACCCTGAAACTGAAACTCCTCCTTGAATGAAAATCCTCCTGACACCTAAGTGAAACTCTGCTTTGCATTAGACTTCCTTGACACCTAACTCTACCTTGGGATCACCGAAATTAAATGCACCCCCATCTGCCTTGGGACACTAGTTTTATAAAATGAAGGCACACTAGTTTTATAAAATGAACTTTGGTTAAAAACCTAAAACTAATTATAAAATGAACTTTAAATGAACTTTGCTTAAAATGAATTGTCACAACAAATTTTAAATAAACTTAGTATAAAATTACTTTGTCACTGCAATTTATTGCATGAGGAAAACAAATTGTGCAATAAGACATCCATTCAAAACCTTCGCTAAAAAATCGATTGATAAATATAATAGCTATAAAACTTTGGTTAAACCATAAATAAAGAGGAAAAAAATGGTCAACAGGAAATTTAATTGGATTTCAACAATCTATTGATCGCTATAGACCTGTTGAAGGCAAGGACTAATAAGCATCCCAAAATGCCATCTCGATTGTAATATAATGTCTCTATCATATTTAGTCTAAGCCGCATAACGTACATTTACTGGTGAAAATTTTAAGTTACAGTGAATGAATTAGCTTATGATTTCACAAATTCAATTCCGAGACCAGGAAACGCACACCACAACAAATTTCTCTATGTCAATTGGCTCATCAACATCACACATTGAATGCCAAGCCCAAGAAACTCATATTGTGGAAAATTGTTGATTAGTACATTGCAGGCTTTATACCTTTATTAGTATCGGCCATTTGATGGCACTAAAGGAATTCACCAATGAAAAACTTGGATATTTGAGCGATTATAGGTTTTCCCAAAATTGCATTCAAATTTAACATAATCACATGAAATCAAGGAGGAAGTAAAAGATCTCTACTATGATTGAGATAATATTCTCCACCAAGTTCTTTTTAGTTTTTTTTTTTAAGTATAGCTATCATGGTAAGAAACATTAGAAGCATGATAGGATGCATCATTTTATGAGATGACATCGTAATAACATACGATTGAAGCAAGATCTCATGACGACATCATAAGAAGCTTGAAAGATAGTTGAAGTAGAAGTCTATAGCAATCATTATTAAAAGGAAGTAGCTCTTGGTAGCCTCATTTAAAGCATGAGTAGTACTTATGGGGAGAAGAAAATCATCGAGCATAAAGTTCATCATACATTCGTCATTAGGAAGGAACATTTGTAGGATGAGGAAAATCAAGATCGTTCGTTGGAATCTTCATTAGACGGTTCATCTTTTAGAAAAATCAAGTGTCTCATTGAGAATTCCACCTTGTATGGGATTCACTGTTTGGAAAAATGATGGTATGATGACAAATGAATGTCTCATTTCAATATGGTTTAAGTACTCTCAATCAAGGAAAGGAAGCCTAGATGACCAAAAGAAGAAAAGAGGTATGTATGCATATGTTTGATAAATTAAGTCATGTCATCATATAGTTGCATGAGCATGATCGAAGAAAAGGTATTTCTTCCTTTGAAAAGATGCACGAAGGCATGGTTCACATATTTATTAGATGAAATTAAAATAATATGTCCTCATATGTAATATGAGATGGTTGACAAAAAATGAAGGAAATATGATGGAAGTTCCTCGGGAGAAATATGTGAAGAAAGAATTAAGAGATCATGAAGGATACAAGTATGGTCACATAGAAAATGAAATCAACATCCAATGACTATAATAATTGACCATGGCATCTCCATGGAAAAGGTATGAATAATTTGATGAAGTCTGGAAAGGAAGGAGACCCTTGACATTAAATATCTTGGAGGTGTGTCAATATGTATGCATGATGTTGATGTTGCAACAAGCAGATGTCATGATGAAGGGCCATCAAAAAAGTTAATTTTGATTTGATCTTCATTTTTTATTTTTGAAAAATATCTGGATGGGATGATACATGGCTACCTAAAGAGAGTTTTATATGTCACCTAAAACTATTACTCATGTGGTAGAATTGAATATCCTGAAGGAAACATGATGTGGAAAAGGTAGTTGTATGAAGAAAAGCCAGATATGGACTAGTAGATCAATTTATGATGAAAGGAAGGATGAATTGATTGACATGATTCGTGAATGAAAGTGATGGATGGTCGATTCCCTATGAAGAAGTCCTAAGATTTGAAGGCTCCATAATGATAAACATGAAATTCATGACATCAAAAGGAGGATCTCTTCTAGCAGCTAATAGATCCATGATCTCCACCAAAGAGATGATGTTGCAAAACAAGTCCCTGGTCAAGAGGGAGCTTGGATAAGTCCCACAGTTAAGAGGGAGATTGGGTACATGTACATTCATTTTATAAGAATATATACCTTCCTTCATAGGAATGGGTATATCCTCTCTAGTTGAGAGGGGTAGATATACACATAATTATTGTCTTCACTTTGGAAGAAAGAATAGAGGATTGGGTAAGAATCTGGCATCTAATACACTTAGAGTATGAGGTAGGGAATCCAAGATAAGAGTAGTCATAGAGGACCAATATTCTTTGAGGACTGGAAATCCAAGATAAGAATATTCCTAGAAGGGCATACCCTATGAACACCTAGGTGGGGTATGTGACTTGAGAGATAATGATGATGGTGTTTATAAGTCATTGGTATCACCAACATTGTGCTCTGATCTTGTGGAGAGATAGAAATGTTAGTTAAGGCTTTACTATGTAACAATGCTGGTTAATATGATGCTAAACAAATGGGTTACCAATCTGACTCTTCTTTTGAGAATTCTTAAGATTAAGAATGTCCAAGTACCTTGTATAGATTATGAATACCTCCCTAGTTAAGTAGGAGTGTTGAAATATGTAACTAGGTTCGGTATTCATAATGACATATGCAATCACGATTTTATGTATTTCATGTAATGAGAAAAATAAAGTTATATTTTTTGTTCTTGAGGCATGGGTTTCATGCTTATTTTTAGGTCAATCTCCCATTGTGAGATCCTAGGGCTTATCACTGAGTCTACAAGTCATTTTTCATGTATGAAAGGCCCATTTGGGTATGTTACATATTGTAAAAGAAATTTTATTTGAGTCAATGAAAGAGTCAAAATACCATCCAAGGCCTTGTCTATTGGCCACAATCAAGTCAACCTCCAAAAGAAGCAAGTCGACCTATCAAGAGGACAGGTTGGCCTAGGTACAATATCAAGTCAACCTACTAGCATGGGTGAGGAGCCTATATATAAAGTAGAAATCCACCTCATTTAAAGTGAACCAATCAAGCATATATGTCAAGGAAATAAGTGTGAATAGGGAAGAAAGGAATCCTCTTGAGCAGCAAAGAAAAGAAAGGAGAAGAGCAAAGTCTTTAAGGCCAATTTTTGGGCCATTCATCTCACATGTGTGACTACGACTAGGGTATCTACATTAAGATATTGTAGACATTGAAAGAGCCAAGATATAGCCTAAGAAAGGATTATTTTTTTATCTGAATTCACAAGAAGAAGAGTCCAAGACAAGCAAAGGAGAGAAACCACTTAAATTTGCCTTCATCATCTCACATGTGTGGCCTAGTGTTTCTAAAGCAAGGGCCAAAAATTGTAGAAATTGCAGCAAGATGAAATTGTAGAAAGAAGGGTCGGAGTTACTGTCAAGGTGATGGAAGGTTGAAGTTGAAAATAAGGAAGAAGTAGCTAATTTGACTTGGAAAAAGAGGCAAGGTTGACCTGGTCTTGGAGGAGTCTTGGTCAAAAGTATAGGTCTTGGAATTTGTCAATTGAAGATTTTATAAGAAGAAGAATTATTGTGGGTTTTCCTCTCAGAGTGGAGAGGTTTTGGCCCTCGTTGATCGCCTATATCTTGTGTCATTTGTATTATTGTTCTTTATGGTTTGGAAGCTATTTGATGAAGAAAACACTAATAATAAACAATTGAAAAAAGAAGCTAATGAAGTGAAGTAAAAATATACCACAAACAATTATCAAAGTAAGATAAATCATCCTATGTTACTGCCCCTAGATTTCTCAACACATATTTGTATTGTTACCATCACTAAAATAATAAAATCCATAGATGAATGAATATAAAAGAAAAACTATAAATTGTAACAAGAAAATATGGCATTGAAAGACTAATCAATACAATACAATGATGTGGCTCTTGCTCTTGTAAAATTTGGAAATTCTTCTATATACAAGCTAAACCAATCTCATAATTATTAAGGTAAGTAAAGTTATTTAATTTTGTACATGGATACAAACTTTGGAATATTCTTAAATAAAATCTAAACCGGTAAAAGATGGTAGAAACCAGTATTTTGCGTTATGCATCTCTTATTTGTGGATGGATTATTTAAAATGAAAATACATTTGGATGGGTTACTTATATCATATAATTTCTACTATTGAAGTAATTTTCATTAATCTAGAATATAAATGAATCCCAACCAGTAACAAAGAAGAAAAAGGTGTTTCAGAAGGGTTTAGACTTCAAAAAAAGAAAACATGGAAGGTTTGCTTCAATGAACATAAAGGAAAACCCAACTAACAAAAGGTGTTGCAGAAGGCTTTAGACTTCAACAAAAGAAAACATGGAATTTTGCTTCAGTGAACATAAAGACAAGCCCAAATACAAAAAGGTGTTGCAAAAGGATTTAGACTTCAACAAAATAAAACATGGGAGGTTGCTTCAGTGAACATAAAGACAATCCCAACTACATGGCTACTTAGAATTGAAAATGAAACTCTATTATACACCAACCATTAGATACATAAATTACAATAATTGAAGGTAGAAATCTATGCAATAGTGAAACCATAATTTCGAAGCTTTAGACCAAACCCAATACTTTTCCAAATAAAAATTCTTATGGTTCCCAAAAATGAAGAAAAAAATTAAGAGGAAAAGGGAGAGCATGCAAGAGGAATTGGAATGTAGAACAAATACACATAGCTACCTATACCACTATGTTGTGAGTCTTGACTTCTTAATTCAAAATCCACTTCTTTGTGAACAACCCTATACTGTTGTGCGTTTCATCTTGACTTCTTAACTCAAATTCCACAACTTTGTGAACAATCCTCTTTTATTAGATATGACAATGACAACAGATGTAAACTTCGAAGATGGAAAGAAAACTATTGAATCTTTAAATAAAGACAACAATAAAACTCTTGAATTTTTAAATAGAGAAGAATTATTATTTTGTGACCATGTGTTCCAAAAAATGGGGACCATGTTCTCCAAATTAATCCCAATGTCATGAAATATGGGTGAATTAAAGCAAGTAGCTCATTTTACACCAAATGGGGAGGGGAAAATAACTATCATAAATACCCATTCTTGCAAATTGGGGTCAATGGAAGGTTGTAACTCTTAATTTCAAGGGATAAAATTATTTTTCCCCTCTCCCTTAAAATAAGGTGAGGCTAACCTCCATACCTATTTTTTTATAAAATAAATTTGGGGTGATTTGTAATAATGTACTATGATACAAAAAATTTGCCTAGTAAAAATTCAAAACCCTTTAATTTCGCCCAAGGATGAAAATTCACCACTAAAATTTTCCATGTTTATGAGTTCTATGTTAACATCTAACTGGGAATTCAATCTCATTTTTTTCAAAATTGAAACAAAATTTGTGTCTTTTTGACACATTGGAATATGCAAAAACAACATTTTACTTTGTATTTCCAAAAACTATATGACACTCTCACCTTGTTCAACCTTGGGTGTTCAAAGGCCATAGAGTCTTTGATAGGTTTCTCCTGATACAAGTTGTCACACATTATCAAATCAACATTTCCAAAGTATTTTATGTTAAATTTCCTTGAAACCCAACGCCTGGTTGTAAATGTCAAACAAACCCTTACATGATTTATTAATTTATGCACGAGTAGGTTCCTAACAAAAAATGCACAATGGAAACACACATAAATCATCATCACATATTCACACACGATATACCCTAGAAAAACCACAGTTGGGAAAAATTAATGAACGTGTTCTATTAATAACTTGGGCTCTCGTACTTGGGATAATGGCCCATCAGAGGAAATATACAAATAGTTTGAGCAACATCACTACTAATCACTAACTTCCCTTTGCCCCCTTTCCTCAGACACATGCCCAACCTACACACATGAGTGAAATGCCTCCACTCAAATTGTGTGCAAGGTGTCTTTGCCTCTCCCTTAAATCTCCTTTTATAACTCATTAACGACTCAAATCCTAACACTAGATCTTAATGGCCATAGTTAAATATTGTCATATGAAGATCAACAATTGTGAATTAGTCTCTCATGAAGATCACTTAAATCACTTAAGTGACTCAAATTTATAATAAATTCACTTTTAATCCTTAAATACAAAAGGTACTTTATCAAATCATTTTACAAATTATATCATCTATAGAGGTAATATTCCACATGCTAAGACATCAAGACATTGTGGATGTCCTACCGAGTTACACAATCCAACACTCCCTCTTAGAGAGGAAGGTACTTCCATAACCCAAATTCTTCTCCAATCTCATCACATCCACTGTAGTTTCTCCCTCTGAAACAGAAGCTTGTTCTACTACCTGACATGGAAATTGAGCTAAGAACCTTTCTCTTAGAAGCCTCTTGCTCCTAAGCATTGTGTATGGCTATTAGCCTTCTGTTACACATTGCCCAAGACCACTACCCAAAAAATTTCATATTGCTCGAGATTATTTCTCGTTGCCCAAAACTTCCACCCACTACCTAGACCTTCCTACACACTTCTCAAGGCTACTCAGATCCTCTGCACCCTGCTCGAAAATCGTGTCTACTACTCAAAGCCTATTACTCCTTTCTTCTTAGAACCCAATGCAATTTGAGCTTCATTTCTTTGAGTGGAACCTACACACTACTACTATAAGTGGCTAGGTTTCTAACACTACAACTAGATTTTTCTGTGCAACTCTTCTCCATTGACCTGCACACACACAAATTATGGATAGATTTGTTGTCTATTTTCGGGAAACTTCTATAACACCCCAAATCTACCAAGGTACCTATTTGTGTTGCTAACTTGCCTTGGCGGGTATCTAATCCATGACATTCCCTTCCTACAATTGTTCGATCCCCCGATAATATTTGTTATGTGTTTTCCCTTCCGTCCTTGTGGCTCATGCTTCCCACAGTGGAGCCCATGTTTGTGCTTGTTCTCAACACCCTTAGATACATCACCTTTCCCAGACTCTTCTTGCCTCTGCATGTGGCCCTGCTCAGTAGTGTATGTTCTTATGGGCGACTAGCTTTCACTGCCCCTGTAAACTCATCTCAACACCTTTTTATGTCGACTATTTTCTATAGTGACTTACTGCTCTGTTGTGTCGGTTGACCCACCTATAATTTTTTTTCAATGACCAACTCTAGCAACTCAATTATGACTGCCATTGTCTGCTTGACATGAGGATCTAGCCAAGCCCAAATGTATCCTAACTAAGAAATTGACCAAGGAATCTTTGGGGTATATTGGGCATAAATTTTCTCCTTGAACTCTATATTGGGTGCTCTTTTTGTCAAAATAAATATATTGAAGAGATATAAAAATCATCTTTTGTGTTTTGGTTGATTCCTTACGGATTTTAAGGTATGTTCATTTTAAGGTTATTTTTCATGAAAACATAATCTTTCTGTATGTTGCCCATAACTTTTCACCTCGAACTTGGATTTTGGTGCACTTGGTGTCAAAATAAATCTCTTGAAGAGCTCTATAACTTTGTTGCTATAATTTTTTGAAGAGTCCTCACAATTTTCTAGTGCATTCATTTTAGTACTGAAATCCAAAAAAAAAAGAATCTTTTGACAGTGTCAAATGATTATTTATTTGTATGTGAGTACTAAAATGAATGTCATGGAAAATCTGTGAGGGATCTTAAAAAACTTATAACTAAAAATGTGTAGAGATCTTCAAGAAATTTATTTTAACACCAAGGGCACCCATATCCAAGTTCAGGTGAAAATTTATGGCCAAAATACCAAAGGTGTCTAAAGATTATTTCTTGAAAAATGGTAAAAAATGGCCTTAAAATGAATGTTCCTTAAAATCCATAAGGAATCAGCGAATGAACATAAAATGGAAGTTGTAGTTATCTTCAATAACAAATAGTGCACAAATGAGAGTTTAGGGTGAAACATTATTCCCAATATACCCAAAATATTATCTTATTTTTTCTTAATTAGGATACATGTTGTGAAGGACTAGAACCTTGTGGAACCGATCATGCTTGGCACCAAACCTCCTATTATTCTATTACAATCCTTTCCTCCTGTGACTTTATCATGTTCTTGTCATGATCCCTGGCAACACTGTGTGATTACAACCCTTGTCTCTTGATTTATGGTCTGCGACAAGCTCATTCCATCGACTATCTCATGGTCATGGTCATTGTTGGGTGCCATTGTTGTGGTTGGTTGGTTGGTCGACCTGGTGGTTTCCCTAGTTGTGGCTACTCGACATTTAGTGGCCCTAGTTGGCTCAAATTTTAGCCACCGCCACTACCCCACCTTTGTCTGCTCCTTTCTTTCTTTTCTTTTTTTAATGACTATGAGTTGGGCTTCGACGACTGCTGGAGTTGCTTCATTGTGTGACCATTTGTTGTCTTAGAGCATTATTTCCTCATGCAATGACTAATTCCACCACCCCTGCACCCGATATCATTTGTAATCACATCCACCTTGCCTACATAACCCACCGACATTTCCATCTCCATGTGCCCAACTTAGTTTTCTTTTAGATGAATAGAATCTCATTGCTTTGATATCATGTTAAATTTCATTGAAACCTAACACCTAGAAGTGAATGTCAAACAAACCCTTACACAATTTTATTAATTTATACATGACTAGGTTCTTAATGAAAATGCATATTAGAAACACACAAAAATCATCATCACGTATTGGACAAACGATATACCATAGAAAACCCACAAAGGGGAAAACTAACAAACTTGTTCTATTAAGAACCTTGGCTCAAGTACTAGGGATAATGGTACATCAAAGGAAATATACAAATAGTTTGAGCATTCAAACAACTACTCCCTGTTTTCCCCTTGCTCCCTTTCCTTAGGCCCCTACTCGACCTGCACACTTAAGTGAAACCTATTTTTCTCGATGAAAATAGCTTGGGTCCTTATGTTCACTAGCTCATGAATCTTATGAAAAATGACACGTCACCATGTTTTCGTTTCTTGCCCCTTTTTATATAGCTTGATGCAAACTCCGCTAAAAAATGTGTTAAATGTTGAAGGTCATTGTGAGTAACATTCAATGATTGAAGTGCATACCACATCCTCAGAAGCATCTGCTTCTTGCTGCAATTATTTTGTTCGTTTGAGGATAGACACCCAAACATATTTAGGAGAAATATTAATGAATACCCATTTTCTCAAAGTCATAGAAAAAGGAATGAACAAATAAATATACATAGCCTAGAGTGTAGAGATTTGTTGCAAGTTTTGCAAAGCTTTTCCAAGTTGGGCGATTGTTTGCACAATATCAAGTTTTTTTTTTCAACGTTTTATTAAGTTTTGTCATGTAAGAGCTATAGTATTTGGTTGATGCATAAGATTCAAGCACAATTTGATCATTTGTGTATGCGTTCCACATTTTTGGAATATGACAACAAAAACTATTTGTCCCTATCTTAGTTGGCCTTCTTTTAAGTAAAATCATCGTTCATTTTTAACTAGATCTTATGGCATCAATGTATTCATACTCTGATAGACCCAAATATCTCAAAAAGGTGTCAAACATATACATTTCATTGTATTTATCATGTTAGAGTGCTTCAAAAATAAGTTTGGCTTTTTTCTTCCTTTTGTAATCTGTGAACTCAGTTGGTTCAAGTACAATTGTTTTTCTTATTGGGGGAATGGGAAAATTGAACCCACCATAAACATTTTTTTTCCTACAATATGTTGTATGATCATGTTGTTGAATTGTTTTAAGATCATTTGCAAGAATTCATGAATCACAAGAAAAATATCTATCTATAAATTCCTCTATCTCAAAATTTTCATTTCTGCCATAGGCCAATGTAATATTTGTCCATAGGAATGCATGTCATGTTCTCTTCCTTTGTTTTGGAATTCTGTTACAAAAAAGTGGTCTTGCAATTCTCCAAGGTACTTGTTATCATGGGAAACTAGTTGTTTTAGGGCACTTACCCTATTATTATAGTAATATACATATGTTATTGGATCATCTCTTAATAAGTTTTCAAGCATGTTTTATGTTATCTCATTGTCAGTAGATGGGTTATTTTTGTCCTTCATATATTGTATGGAATTGACCAATGGTTTCCAATGGTGGTCACCACAGCTAAAGGAAAAAAAGAATGTTAGTGGATATGATTGTTGTGTCAATGCATAAACATTCCTATGTAAACAAATGAAGTAAACTGGGGATGTTTTTGATTTCTTAGATCCATGTAACCAACATTTTATTTAAGACTGTGATCTAGATTTGGATTTAATTTAACATATTTTGCTAGTAGTTTTATTCCCTTTAGTTGTCCTTTATTTATTATTACCCATATACAATTGAGAACTTAAATAAGTATAATGCATACTACCTTATAAAAAATTTGTGATGTGGTATGAAAAGTCATGGTTTTTATGCAATATTTCCCATTTTGTAGTGTCTTGATATGTAAATTTTCTTATAATATCATTTGGATTCGTTTCTCCATAGAAACATTTAGGGAAGCTCATTTCCTCTTAATATTTGTCTTGAAAATTTTCCAATAGCATATATCCCTCTCTACGGGAAATGTTTAATTGATTACTTTGGATATCATAAACACTATGTGATTCTATGAACCCTTCCAATAATGTTTTTGTCATTGGTTCTTCATTGTTGTCATTGATGTCACTATCTATTTCAATATTTGTCTCAAGCACAAGTGTATCTATGGCCTCCAGAAATGTTTCCTTCTGTTACACAGTCTTTTGTCACTGTCCCTATACTCCCCATTCCTTGATCCTGGAGGACCTCTATAGTGAACCCTTCATGCTTTCCCTTCATGAAGAAACTCCCATTATGTACCTCTTCATGAGCAGAACAATTCCCTTTTGCACCATTTCCCACAAATATTTTGTTTTTCCCAGTTTACAAGACCGACGCTAATAGCCTTTGTCCTCCTCGCATCGATATGCAGGGATTAACACTGTACATAGCACTGACTGGAGCGACTGAGCTTTGTTTCAGTAATGTTGATCCTCTTTTGGAAAGTTTTTTAAATAAGGAGCCAAAGCTTCCAGCTCTAGAAGCTTTGTAACGAAAGTCTAGTAAATGGTTGGGTTGGATGGAGTCGAGGATATCAATTTGAGCTCCTTTCCCCTATAAGGATGGAACTACCTCAAGAGATAAGACCTTCTCCCATGAGAAGAGGAACCATCTCCCATCCATTCATGCTATATAAACCTCAACTTTTCCCAAGCAGAGGCTAGTGTTGAAGTGTTAATATTGGTGTGCTAGTGCTAATTAAATTTGGAGTAAACAACAAGCTATTCATAACTGCAACTCTCTAGTTGTGTGAGGGAGAAGTATGAATTTGGTTTAGTGTGAAGCCTAAAGGAAAGAGCCTTAAAACTATCATTGTTGAGGCCATCATGGAATGCTAACGAAAGTGTGTGGGAACCTGGTTTTGTCGGAGGAGAATGGCAACATCAAGACAATGGTTGTAATCTCTTCTTGATTCAATATATATGAAACTATTGATTGATTTCCTACATAATGTGTCATATTACATGTTTATGGCTTAATGTTTCTTGACTTGTTAAGTAGGTTTAATTACAATTTGTCTATTATCATGGTTGTTGTTTGTTGTTGTTTACTTGTTTCAGGGGTCTGAAGAAGGAAACAAGAGATAGATGGAGCAAGCAAGCAAGGTCATCATCAAATGGGATAAGCGTACTAAGAGGTAGGCCCTCTTAATTGGTTCTAACCTAAGTAAATCTTCCATAGAATGTATTGGTTGTGGCTAGACCCATTATCAGGCTAGGGGAATTGTTTGTGTCTACACTCAAAATTTTACTTCACCACAAATTGGCGACTCTGCTGGGGATCCAATCCATCTGTTTGCTTGCTTGAAATTTCATGGTTTTGTGTGAAATTTTCTAGTATCACCATTTCCCTTTAGTTATGTTTGTTTTCCTTTGCTTACTAGTCTGAGTTTGAAATTCATAGTAGCAAGTCTGGTCTCAACTTTAAAAAAAAAAAAAAAAAAAAAAAAAAAAAAAAAAAAAAAAAAAAAAAATAAAATAAAAATTGGCTTCCTTGCTCAGCACACTTAATTCGCTAACATTCACGTTGATTAGCGCAATATGTTGAGAAACAGTCGCATCGACCCCCTTCTAGGACTTGTTGTCAGTTAGGCAATCACGTCGATGCCTGTAGGTGAAGATTAGGGTTCACCCCAGATCTTGACCAGTGTGTCTTTCTCTCTTGATTTCTGCCTTGTAGCTTGTTTAGGCTATGTTTTCCCTAACTAGAAAGCTTAATTTAGCTTTGTTTGTGTGCTTGCTTGGTTTAGCCCACCCTCTAATGTGTTAAATCTGGCCATGTATGAAGTCCTTTTTTATTTTTCTTTGAATCCCTCGATCAACGCTACTTGCCTGTGAGGCAGTCGCGTCGATCAAGCCATCAGCAGTAGTTGTAGTATTGGTCAGTCGTGTCGATCGTGCCTATAGGCACTAGTTTTCAGTTAGGCAGTTGCTCCGGTCTCTGAGTTAAGAAAAAATGATGGGACCCAACCCACTTGGAAGCACTTTATGCTTTTATGTATGACTTGGCAATCTTATGTGGCGAACAAATATCTCTGTCCGCGGGTTTGTGTGAAGGTGGTAGCTGGTGTATTGAATGCGGGAGTTAATTGACAGTACTCTGCCTCGACACACGTCTTAAACCTAACCTTTCTCGCATTCTCTCGATTGTTCTTTGGTGATTTTGCTCTGAGGTTTTCGCTATCGTCGAGGGTTTTGTTGGTCTCTGCAATAGAACTCTGTGTGTGTTATGCTGTGGGTTTTTTGGCTCTGGATGCTGTCTGAGAACTTGAATCCGCCTCTGGTTAACCTGTTTGTTCATTTAATGGCAATGTTGTTTGACTGTGGAGGCTATTCGGCCTGGTTCCGTGGCTTGACTTCGGTAAGTCGCTTTGCTATTTCCCTGTTCCTTGCATGCGTGGGTTTCAGGTTATATTACTCACTTCTCGTTGTGGCTATTATTCCTGTTGTCTGTATTTATACTATGGTTCCAGCTCAGTTCCTTCATTGCTGCCAATGGCAATCACTGTAGTTTTGTTATATGTCTTCTGGTTCTTTGAGGTCTCTGGTTCGAATCCTGTTTGGGTGTTATTTGCTCCTGGTTGTTCGATTTCTCACAGTGCGGAACTGTCTTGGTTTGCAAGCACAGGACCTCTCAGGCACGCGTATCCAGTTTAGCAAAGGTAATTTCTCTCGTCCATGCTTCAATGTGACATTTTCTCTGGTTCTGGAACTGACCCAACTCGCTCCTTTGGTCGACAGTCTCTCGGTCTCATTCAGGTTGTCATGCCATGGTGTTCGGCTATGCTTTCCAGGTAAACCCCTTTGGAATGTTAGCTTCCTACAGGTGTTTTATCTCCCCTGAATTTTCTTCTCTCTAATGCACATGAATTGTGTCCTTGCAGGTATCTGGTGGTGACATGGGCGGTGTATCTTCCAATGCTTGGTTACTCAGTCGTTCTCCTCCTGGGTAGGCCTGAAACTTCAATGTTTGTCTGTAGTTTCGATTTCTACGGAAGACCCATCTCCTGGTCTAGTTTCTTGGTCACTGTGTATGCTTATTCGACTGTATTTGTATTTTTTCGCTTCTGTGTGAGATGTATAAAGATTTAGGGCCACTGGTCGTTGGTTTTGTTCAAACCCTAGTTCTGGGTTTTTCTGTTCTGCAAGTTTTTCGACTATCAGTCGTTCTCGGCTCTGTTTATGTTTTTATAAACTCTGTCCTCTGTAACGTTGTTTGGCTCTACCGATAGGGCTGTCAATTCGGTTCTTTGATATTTGAAATGAGACTTTGAATATATAAAAGAGATTGTAAGGTTTTTGGTTACCTCTGTGTATTCGGATGTCGGATTGTCGTTCGTCCTTTTATGTATTCGAACGTTGGAAAAGTTTGTGAACATTGCTATGTGAATTTCTCTGTCGTTGTTGTCTGAATCTTATGAACTGGAACTGTTGCTCAACCGCGTGCGAGAATGAATGATGACTGGTAGTTTAGTAACTATGAATTCACTGTGATTCCGTCTATTTGCTTAGTATTTGACTGTGATTAATGTTTGCACAGTAGCCATAACAAATTAATGAATAGTAATGATACAGTAACTTGACAGACAGTAAAAAGGTAAATGAATATAAGCAATCACTTGTACAAATGGTCTAGATGGACAATGGATTTTCATGTTGAATGCTCAGTCTATTTCTATTTCCTTTTCTTCTTAATTAACTCAACTCTCCTCTCCTGAACTGAACCCCATTTTGTTACATTTGTTTTGACTTTATAGCCCTCTGTTTTCAGTTGATGCTTGCAGTTAACTTAGCTGTTACAGAATATGGTTACAGAATTTCTACTTCTTTCAATAACTACATTCATTTGGTATTCCAAGACTTGTAGGAACAGTTGGTTGTTATTTCCCTAATTACATGGACTACTCTCTAATTAACAATTGAAGCTACATTAATCCTAACTGAAAATAAAAAGAGGTATCTAATTTTTACTGACTTTGTAAAATAAAATAAAAGAAAAATTATTCCCATAAGAATTTGACAGTTCAATCGATCACTAGCTTTTGAACCTGGTTGGAGTTCTTTCTGCCCAATTATGGTGAGCTGGATGCTCCTGCATCAGGCTCCCCGGGTGAAAAGAGATCACGACTCCGGTTCATGAGCTCCTCTACCGATGTTCCTGTTCGTTCAATCTGCCTGGCGTCAAGCCATGAGCTGTCCTCAATCGAACTATTCTTCCACTTGACCAGGTACTGAAAATAATTTTTCCGCCAAGTACGCCTAACTACCTGAGTTTCGAGGATGCCTTCGATCTCAGGAGGTTGGACATAAGGAATTTGTCTTTTCCAAGTTTCTCCGTCTTCCTGGGTGTTCCGCGTGGATTGTCCGGGTTCATCCTTCTTTTCCTCCAATAGATTGCATGTATATGGAAATAGATCTGCCACATTGAAGATAGGTGATATGCCTACTCCAGGTGGTAGTTTTATTTCGTAGGCATTCGCTGAAAACTTTTGCAAGATCTTACAAGGCCCTATCTTCTTGTACTTCAGTTTATTGTACATACCCTTAGGGAAACGTTCCTTACGCAGGTGTACCATAACTTCGTCCCCTACCTCAAAATGAACTTCTCTTCTTCTCAGATCTGCATGTTCCTTATATTTCGAGCTGTTGTCCTGTAATTTTTCTTTCACCTGTTCGTGTAAATCCCTCATTGCATTAGCAAAATCTTCTCCATCCACACTCCGTCGTTCCTGTAAACCAAGATCCCGAAGTTCATGCACTCCACGAGAGTGCATGCCATATAGGATCTGAAAGGGACTGAGACTCGTGCTATGATTCAACGAATCGTTGTAAGCAAACTCTGCTTGCGCTAGCACTCGGTCCCACATCCAAGAATTCTCCCCAACTAAGCTGTGTAACAGATTTCCCAGACTTTTGTTCACAACCTCTGTCTGCTTGTCGATTTGCGGGTGATAAGCAGAACTGTAGCTTAATTGGGTGTTCATTTTTTTCCATAAGGTACGCCAAAAATGTCTCGTAAACTTCACGTCTCTGTTTGATAGGATGGTTGTTGATAACCCGTGTAATCTGACAATCTCATTAAAAAACAAGTGGGCCACGTGAGTGGCGTCACTAGTTTTCCGACAAGGTACAAAATGTGCCATTTTTGAGAAACAATCCACCACTACCATCACCGAATCATAACCTTTCTGCGTTTTTGGCAATCCCAAAACAAAATCTAAACTCACTGAATCCCATGGTCTTCCTGGAATAGGTAATGGCGTATATAATCCTGTGTTATGGCTATGTTCCTTCGCTAATTGACACACCTTACACTTAGTCACAAAACGTTGTACGTCTCGTCGCATTCTTGGCCAAAAATAAAAATGACTAAGTTGCTCCAAGGTCTTATCTATACCGAAGTGTCCAGCCAAACCCCCACTGTGTTTTTCACGAATAATACTCTCCCTCATAGAACAACTGGGGATACACAATTGTCCTCCCTTAAAAAGAAATTTCTCCTGTATGTTGTAATCCAACCAAGGACTATTACCCCTTATCAAAGGGTTTTGGCATGCCTCATAGGCTTCTCTGAAATCTATTTCTGCTTTGTAAAGATCTCGTAAATGTTCAAAACCCAAAACCTGTACAGTGCTTTCCTGTAAAAGTAGGGCTTTTCTACTTAATGCGTCGGCCACCTTATTTGCTTGTCCCCTGATATGTTTCAGCACAAAATTAAAACTCTGTAAGTACTCCACCCATTTGGCATGTTTATGATTAAGTTTGTGTTGCTGCATTACATATTGTAATGCAGAATTATCTGAAAACAGCATGAACTCGTTCCCTAAAAAATAATGCCTCCAGTGTCTTAGAGCCTGTACCATTGTGTAAAATTCCTTGTCATATGAGGAGTACTTCTGCCTACTTTCATTCAATTTTTCGCTGAAAAATGCTACAAGTCTGTCCTCCTGACTGAGTACAGCCCCGATTGCTGTTCCACTAGCATCACGACGTACCTGAAATAATTTTTGAAAATCTGGTAGCCTGAGAATCGGTCTTTCTGTTATCTTCTTTTTCAATAGTTGAAAACTTTTTTCTGCTGCTTCTGTCCATCGAAAAGGTTGGCTGGTTTTGCTGTAGTTTTTCCAACACTTTGCGCACATGCCAGAAGTGTTCTTCTTTCGTCTTGCTAAAAATAAGAATGTCGTCCAAATAAACAATTACAAATTTCCCAATATACTCCTTTAGCATCTCATTCATGAGTCTCATGAATGTGTTGGGCGCATTGCTCAACCCGAATGGCATGACCAGCCATTCATATAATCCTTCATTTGTTTTAAAAGTTGTCTTCCACTCGTCTCCCTCTCGTATCCGAATCTGGTGATATTCGCTTTTTACGTCTATTTTAGAGAAGTAATCTGCCCCACTCAAATATTCCATCATATCATCCATACGCGGTAATGGAAATCTGCACCGGATGGTGATTTTATTGATGGCCCTGGAATCGGTGCACATCTGCCATTCTCCTCCCTTTTTGGGGGCGAGAACTGTTGGTACAGCACATGGGCTTAAACTCTCTCTGATTAATCCTTTGTCCAACAGTTCCTGCGCTTGTTTTCTGATTTCTTCATTATCCTTGGGGCTCATTCGATAGGCTGCCTTATTTGGTAAGCTGACTCCAGGTATGAAATCGATATGGTGACTAATACTCCACTTGGGAGGTAACTTATCTGGCAAGTCGTCCACTACTATATCTGTAAATTCTTCCAACATCTGCTGTATTTCTATAGGTAAATCTGTGATTTCTGTATACAATAAGACTGTCCTTGTCTTCTTGACTACAGCATAACTTATTTCACTGTTCTCAACCTGCTTTAAAAACTGTTTTCCGCTCATTAGCAATGCCTTAGTTTCATTTACTTCAGCTGTTTCCTTCTCTTCTCTGATAGGCACAAGGGTATGCCTAACCCCATCTTTTTCGAACTTATAACAGTTCATCACTCCATCGTGTGTCAGCTTTCTATCATATTGCCAAGGTCTGCCCAATAAGATGTGACATACGTCCATCGGCATAATATCGCAAATTATTTTATCCTTGTATCGTCCTATCTGAAATTCAACTTCACTCTGTTCGTCCACCAGCAACTGGTGCCCCTTTTGTAGCCATGAAACTCGATACGGATTGGGGTGTTTTAAACGCTTCAGTCCCAACTTCTCCACCATTTCTGTGGACACCAAATTGTCTGTACTTCCACTGTCGATTATCATCTTACAACACTTACCCTACGATTTGCAAACTGTCCTGAACATAGCTTTCCGTTGCGTCTGTTCGACACTCTCATCAACTGGTTTCAGTAATACCTTATGCAGCACTAAAGCTTCTCCCGTTTCTGGGGCATTCTCTGCCTCTTGAGGGGGTGCTACTGCTTCCTTCGGTTGCGCCACATATGCGCCTCGCTGTCCAGTTGAATCTGTTTCTGGGCACTCAAACGAGCGGTGCCCCCACTTGTGGCATCTATAACGCTGATAACTAGTTCCCCTTCCACGGCCATTTCCTCTGCCACGTTGGAACGATCTGCCACCTCTCGTTCCGTCTCCTTTTTCTGCTGTTCCCGAAGTCCTTGAACTGCTGGCTTCCTCGCTGTTGCTGGCAGTTCGGCCCCTGCCATAGGACTGGCCTCTTCCTCTGGTAGATCCTCGTCCTCTCCGGGCATTCTGTCTTCGGTTAAGTTTCTCCTCTGCTTTAACTGCGCTCTGGTATGCCTCCTCAGTATTGTTTGGAGACAAAATGCTTATTTCATCCAAAATATCCATTCTCAGCCCATTTACATATATGGATGTCCTTTCTGTCGTATCCTCTGTGTATCCAACACGCAAATTCACTCGATAAAATTCCTCTGTATACTCTTTCACAGTCAGTCCCCTCTGTCTCAAATTCTGTACCTGTCTATGTAATGCGATTTGATAATCCCTTGGCAGAAATCTGCCCTTCAACTTAGCTACCATCCTTGTCCAAGTTTTAATTGGTGCTTTTTTCAACCTCTTTCTCTCATTCTGGACACTGTCCCACCACAGGGCTGCGTGTCCTTTCAGCTTTGTTGCTGCAAACTTGACCCTACGGTCTTCACTAACTTCCTTGCATTCAAAATACTTGTCCATCTCGCTAATCCAATCTAACACAACATCAATAGACAAACTACCATCGTAAGTCGGGAGTTCTGGTTTTGGTCTGCTATTTGACAATTAGACAGACTTCAGTAATCTCACTTCTGCTGATTCGCCTTCAGGCCCCTCTGCTGCCACTTCCACTTCTTCTTCACTCACCTCACCCATTTCTGGATCTCTTCTCCTGCCTGCCTCTACTGCTTCGAACTGAGCAGTAAGAACTCTGAGTTCTTCTCGTAATGCCTCATCTGCCATTCTACGAGCACCTCGGCCTCGTCCTCGTCTACCTATATCCATTTTTCCCAAATCTCTTCAACTCAAACTGCTCTGATACCACTCTGATGGGACCCAGCCCACTTGGCAGCACTTTGCACTTTTATGTATGACTGGGATAGATTATGTGGCGAACAAATATCTCTGTCCGCAGGTTTTTCGTGAAGATGGTAGCTGGTGTATTGAATGTGGGAATTAAATGACTGTACTCTGCCTCGAAACACGCCTTAACCCTAACCTTTCACGCATTCTCTCGATTGTTCTTTGGTGATTTTGCTTTGAGGTATTCTGCTGTCGTCGAGGGTTTGTTGGTCTCTGCAACAGAACTCTGTGTGCGTTATGCTGTGGGTTTGTTCGGCTCTTGGTGTTGTCTGAGAACTTGAATCCGCCTCTGGTTAACCTGTTTGTTCATTTAATGGCAACGGTGTTTGATTGTGAAGGCTATTCGGCCTAGTTCCGTGGCTTGACTCCGGTAAGTGGTTTTGCTATTTCCCTCTTCCTTGCATGTGTGGGTTTTTGATTATGTTGCTCGCTTCTGGTTGTGGTTATTATGCCTGTTGTCTGTATATATACTATGGTTCTAGCTCGGGTTCCTTCGTAGCCGTCAATGGCAGTCACTGTATCTTGTTGTACTCCTTCTGGTTCTTTGGCGTATTTGGTTCGAATTCTGTCTAGGTATCATTTGCTTGTGGTTATTTGCTTTCTCACAGTGCGGCACTGTCTTGGTTTGAAAGCACAGGGCTTCTCAGGCACGCGTCTCCTGTTTAGAAAAGGTAACTAATCTCGTCCATGCTTCAATATGACTTTTTCTCTGGTTCTGGAACTAACCCAACTCGCTCCTTTGGTCGACAGTCTCTCGGTCTCATTCAGGTTGTCATGCTATGGTGTTCGGCTGCGCTTTCCAGGTAAATCCCTTTGGAATTTTAGCTTCCTACAGGTATTTTTATTTTCCCCTGGGTTTTCTTCGCTCTAATGCACATGCATTCGTGTCCTTGCAGGTCTCTGTTGGTGACCTGGGCGGCGTATCTTCCAACGCTTAGTTGTTCGGTCGTTCTCTTCCTGGGTGGGCCTGAAACTTCATTATTTGTCTGCAGTTTCGATTTCTACGGAAGACCCATCTCCTGGTCTAGTTTCTTGGTCACTGTGTGCACTTATTCGACTGTAATTGTATTTTGTTGCTTCTGTGTGAAATGTATAAGGATTTGGGGCCACTGGTCGTTTGTTTTATTCAAACCCTAATTTGGGGTTTTTCTATTTTGCAAGTTTTTCCAACTATCAGTCGTTCTCGGCTCTGTTTATGTTTTTATAGACTTTGTCCTCCGTAATGTTGTTTGGCTCTACCAATAGTGCTGTAAATTCGGTTCTTTGATAACTGAAATGAGACTTTGAATATAAAAGAGAATGTATAGTTTTTGGTTACCTCTGCGTATTCGGATTCTGGATTGTTGTTTGTCCTTTTATGTATTCGAACGCTGGAAAAAAATTTGTGAACGTTACTATGTGAATTCTCTGTCTTCGTTGTCTGAATATCATGAACTGGAACTCTTGCTCAACCGCGTGCGAAAATGAATTGATCACTGGTAGTTTAATAACTGTGACTTCACTGTGATTCCGTCTATCTGCTTAATATTTGACTGTGACTCATGTTTGCACAGTTGCCATAACAAATTAATGAATAGTAATGATACGTTTTGACAGATAGTAAAAACGTAAATGCATTTAAGCAACCACTTGTACAGATGGTCTAGATGGACAATGGCTTTCCGTTTTGAATGCTCTGTCTGTTTCTATTTCTTTTTTCTTCTTAATTAACTCAACTCTCCTCTCCTAAATTGAACCCCATTCTGTTACATTTGTTTTGACTTTATAGTTCTCTGTTTTCAGTTGATGCTTACAGTTAATTCAACTGTTACAGAATATGGTTACAAAATTCCTACTTTTGTCAATAACTACATTCATTTGGTATTCCAAGACTTGTAGGAACAGTGGATTGTTATTTCCCTAATTACATGGACTACTCCCTAATTAACAATTGAAACCACAGTAGTCCTAACTGAAAAATAAAAAGAGGTATCTAATTTTACTGACTTTGTAAAATTAAATAAAAGAAAAATTATTCCCATAAGAATTTGACAGTTCAATCGATCACTAGCTTTTGAACCTGGTTGGAGTTCTTTCTGCCCAATTACGGTGAGCTGGATGCTCCTGCATCAAAAATTTTCTCTTGTAAAAATGTTGATTATTTTGACCACACACCACTATGCAAAGTGACGTACAAAGGAATGTAATATTAAACCAAAATATCATATTGAAGTTGATAATATTTTAAATAACTTTATATGAATACAAAGACTTTAAATGTGTTGGTGCATTTTAAATCCACATGTATTTATTATTTTTTTTTAAACATAATCAGAATAATTTTATATAATGAAATTGTGTGCTTAGCGCACACCATTACATGTATAGTATAAAATTGGACCATGTAGGCATATGAATTCAACTTTTTTTTTTTTTATATAAATCATTTATAAAATTTTACAACAATCATGACAATAAAAAATTTAGATAAGATGAACCTAGTAGTTGTGAAGTCAAAACATAAAGATTAATCTCTTCTTTAATCCATTTTAAGACAAAGTTCGACTATTTGAATTCTTATTCATTAGTGAGAAGACAATTAGGATGGAGATTCTGGAGTATCTCTATTCGCTTCAGTGACTTCTGTGTATAATTGAGATCTTTTTCTTTGTATAATTGAGATCTCTTCGGAAGAAGAAAAAATGTGATTAAATTTATTAGCAAGATACAATTCATTTTTTAGCTTTTAAGCAAGAATAAGAGTATTGGTACTTTAGCATTGTTTTAGTGATTTTTTTGGTTTGTTTGTTGTTGTGTGTAATTGAGATTTTTTATTTTCAGAAAAAATAAAATAAAATAAATAAATAAATAAAAATGTGATTAATATACTTTTTAGGAAAAAATAATTAATGATTTTTCGGAAGATACAACAATTCATCTTTTAGTCTTTAAGTAGGAATAAGAGTATTGGTACTTTAGCATCTTCATTTTAGTATTTATTTATTTATTTTTTATTTTTTTTAAGTAGAACAAAAAATTTAGCATTGTGATATCACGGAGTGGTTAAGCAATCTACCTTTACTCAAATTAGTTTTCATGTTACTTAATGATAAAATGGTTCACTCAGTTGGTGCAAACTTTAGTTTGATCAGTAACCAATTTGATATAGCGAATACAAGCTATTAGGTGAGATTTATTTATTGTTTTTTTTTTGTAACTAGAGGAATCAACAACTAGGTTGGGCTCATACTTGCATGACATAGGATCAATTTTGACTGCTACCACTATAACCACTAGGTTGATTAGTGACCAATTTGATATAGCGAATAAATTATTATTATGTTGGATCATGTAAAGCTATTAGGTGAGATTTATTTATTGTTTTTTTTGTAACTAGAGGAATCAACAACTAGGTTGGGCTCATACTTGTGTGACATAGGATCAATTTTGACTGCTACCACTATAACCACTAGGTTCCCACATTTGCCATTACTTTGAACACGAGTAAATCAGGGTTTGAACTAATGATCTTTACATAATTAGTATCTTAACAATGCACCTTGTCACCAACTAGTCTACACCCTGAACATTGGTATTTATTCATTGTTATTCAAGTTCTAAAATGTTAATAATTTGAAGAGTATATCTCATCTTTCAAGTTTAAATGGATAATGTGGTTGGTCGTATATTTTTAGCGAAGAAAAAAAGTTTGGCAGATCACAAGATCTATCTCATTTAATGATGTAGCTTAATACCATCCTCTATCTCAAAAACCAAGGAAAAGGAAAAAAAACCTTAGATGCCAACTTAGATTAATACCATGATCCATCTAGAAAATAAGGAAAAGGAGAAGCACTAATTGAGGATAATAACATCCTCCATCTAGAAAATTGAGGATAAAAAGGGGGATTTTTTACTACCAACTTAGGTTGATATCATTTATCATCTAAAATACTAAAGAAGACATAGGGAATCCATAAGTACCAACTTAAAATAATACTATCCTTAATTTCAAAAATAAGGGAAAAAAGAAAAATATACACATACCAACGTGGATTAATATTATCCTCCATATTCCTTGGATAGGGTGACTATGATGCGACAAGTTGGGGGGCATGCTATTTCCATCCAACATCTTACATGCCATTGAGATGTGGTAGCACACCCTCTCAAGTATACATTTTAATTACCATGCAAAACTTGAGGATTGTTACATTGTTTCACCACCCAGTGAATTCAATAGTAAATTCCTGTGAGAAGTGGATGTTAATGAGGTTGGCGGGTGCTACAAGTAGATTTGAAGGAATGAATGAGATGTATACCAACCCACACGATGAACCTATCATCTCAAGATTTTGCACCAGAGAAAACCTCAATTGGCAATAAGAGGCAAACATTTGGATTAAAATCACAATCATGGGACTGGAAAGTAATTACTTCACATGGTACTCAACTTAGCTCAGGGGCACCCTCTTGGGAATGGAAGTAATCTAGCATCCTAGAGTTTGGAGTTTCTCCATTTTAAGTTGCCAGAGATTAAGATCTTTCCTAATGTTTCTCTTAAGCATTCATTCAAGGAGGGAACTTGATAAAGTCAAAGTCTACTCTTGGAGTATTTGAGGGAAAATATGACTCAACTTGGTTATTTCCCTTGCCTTCCCCAGTGATTTCACAAACATTGAGTCATTTGGGTGGTTCCATGAGTGTCGAGCTATGTTGGAGTGGAATTTTCCTTCTAAGCTTAGAGTGTTTTGGTCAAATCTTATCTTTGTCCTCCTTGGTAAGTTGCCTCCAAAAGACATCAACTCTGGGAGGCTTCAACATGTAATTGGGCCTTTTCTATTTGACACCATATATAAAGGATTATTAGACAAGGACTCAAAATCCTCTTAGGGTTACAAAGTTTGTTCCAACCAATTCAAATCTTCTCCCTCACTCCCCCTTGACAACAACATAGTTTAATGGCCTACTACTTTGGTCTAGGTGCTCTCATATCTTAGTGTAGTTAAACTATCCACACGGAGTGGGGCCCTCATAGGCTCATCAACATTTAGATTCATAGCCCTTGTCAGTCTAGTCATCTTCTCTAAGAAGACACCACCAATCTTTTGTAGCTCTAGGTGGCACCTTGTTAATTCCTTAGATCTGCTCTCTCAACTGTCAAGCATCATGCCCCATTAAAGAGTAAGGATAGGTTAAGGTGCAACATACTACTAGGAATGTGGTCATTCAAGGGCACAAATGCAGGTTGAGATCTCTACGTATAGATATTGGGAACTCACCCCTTAGTTGGTTCAAGAGGAATCTCTAAAAAAGAACGAAATTAGCCGATGAAAGGCATACTCACTAATAGAGAGGTTTTGATGGAGGTGGAAGACTAGTTTGTGGATGTAGGGCACCTTAGAGGCTATTATAACTAGTATATGTACACTGTGGACATTTTTCGGCATTCAAAAAAATTTCTTGGAAGAGTTCTAGTCGACAGAAAAATAAAATTAATTAATTAATTAATTAATTAAAAAAATTAAAAAAAAAATTAAAAAAAAAATTAAGGAGGACATCCTCTTGACCTTGAATCAGATGTAGAGGCACATGATATCGAATGATCAAAGGGTCGGGTGTATAGAAAAGAAATTGGGCATCCCTTTTGATCCTAGATGCTCCCTAGGAAGCAACAAGGAGCCCTAACCCCATTCTAGTTGAAGTCTTTGATTCTAAGAGGTCTGATTGAATGTCTTGCAAATATTTTGTCTTTTATATTTCTATGTTTAATTTAAATTGTTTTTGTGCTTAAAATGGCCCTAAAGGCGCACTCTCGTTGATACAGAGGTTTTTATGGAGGTGGTAGACTGGTTTGCAGATGCAGGGCACACTAGAGGCTATTATAACTAGTACATGTACACTATGGATATTTATTGGGATTTCAAATTTAGTCTTGGAAGAGTTTTAACTGATAGAAAAGAAATTAATGGGGGCATCCTCCTGACCTTGAATGAGATGTACATGCACATGACATAAATCGATTGAAGGCCAAGGCATATGTGAAGCAATTGGGGATCCCTGTTGATCCTAGCTAGTCCCCATGCAACAACAAAGATCCATTTCCGTTGGAATCACTAATTTTAAGACGTTCAATTGCTTACAAAGATTTTGTCTTTTCTATTTTTACATTTCAATTAAATAATTTTATGCTCAGAAATGACCCAGGCCGAATGATTAATCCTAATATTCTTGTTTTCATGACTATGATTATAACTCTTTTTAGAATAATAAAACAATTAATGTTTCGTACCCAGTGTTGTTTCCCAACCCTTTCTTTTGGGATAATGAAACCATTAAAATTTCATATGCGAAATGTGTAATTTCGTTGTGACTAATTTGAAAAAATATAAAATATTTACTTTAGCAAAAAATATATCCTCCATGTAAAAACAAAAATAAGAAATCATAACAACTTAGAGTAATACCATTTCCCATCTTGAAAACCCATAAAGAGGGAAAAATTATAGCTTGAATTAATGCTATCTTCTATCTCTAACCTAGAGAAGAAGAAAAGATAAATCCCCGTATATCAACTTGGTCACTCCGAAGATTTAATACATTGGAGGGTGAAAATAACTTAAGAAAAATATAAAGCATGTCTTTTATTATTATGATTGAATTAAGTTTTTCTTCTTGGGTAAGGGGTGGTGATTAAATTGCGATGAGTTCAAAAGCCGGTTTAACTATGGGTGATCGACAAGAGATTATTGGGACCCACGGGTGTTTTGCGTGGCAAGGGTTAACCAACCTGTCATAGGGCATTAAATGCCCTTTCTATAACAAAATAACACACAGCCTTTAGTGACTACATAAATTAAAAATAAAAGTTGTGTTATTTTGTTATAGAGGGGGCATATACCAGAGCATTTAATGCCCTATGGCAGGCTAATTAGCCCTTGCCGTTTTGCGTTTTCTGTGATTTCCCCACCTTTCGAGTTTTCTTTATTTGCCAACGTACTAGATGGAGTCGTGTCTCTTTATTTTTCTGTCTCAAATTTAAGTGAAATTTTCACATGGGGATATGCCACCTTTTAGGATATCTTCACAAATTTTTAAAACAATGTCCTATAATCATTTGATGATCTTTTTTAATTTGTGTGTATTTTTTAAGATTCGATGATAATTTGGGATTTGGGAGGGTTTATTTTTGTTATTTAAAATGTATTTTTAAATGTATAATGGATTATTTTTCAGATATTTAAAATATGTAACAAATTTTTATTATATTTCAGATAAAATTGATTAATAAATATTGATAAATATATATATTAAATTTAGATTAAATAGTCATATATTTTTAAATAGGCTATATTACGTGAAAATATCATGGACAAAATTATGGATTACAAAAACTTGGAACCTTTAAATCATTAATAATAAATCTATTAATAATCATATCAAATTGATTCTATACTGAAGTCAAATTTACCTTGGCTACTTTAACAATAACTTAATTCTCACTATCATATTAAAAAACAAAATATATAAATTAATTTTATACAAAAAATATTTTATCAATGTTATGATTCATTCTTTATACAGTGGGAAAAGCTATCATAATTTAATTGTCAAAACTAATAATGAAATAACTATCACTTGTTACTGAGTCATCACTATTATTCAAGAAAAACTACTCTACTTGAAATTATTCGCTAATAATCCCTAAAAAAAAATAAATTTTCACTCATTCTAAATACCTTTAAATCTTAAATTATTAACTTATTTTCTTACCACTGAAAAAACAATCTCTTAGCCAACACAAACCATTTTAAAACATTATTCTTCATATTCGTTCCAATTTATAAATTGGGTGCTTTGAGTCCACTGATTAAATAAGCTAAATGAAGCGTGGATACAGATAAAAGTCTTTAAAAAGGTTGAACTTCATGAAGTGCTTGTGTCATGTAAACGATTACAAGTGTGAGTTTCAAAACAATGCAATGCTTCATAATGCGGTTGCACAAACTCCAAACAACATCTCAATGGCTATAAGGCACATGTACTTCAACTTGTTTATTTTGGATGGGCGTGGACCCCAAATGATTCTTTGACAACGTTGGTTATCCTTATCTTGAATGCTTAGTGTTTACTAATTTTCAATTTTCTAAATTTTATTGGATATTATATAACATTACTGGTTATTTTTGCCGTGATTTTTTTGGAAGTTTTTCCGGTGGATTTTTTCTGTCTAATTTCTCTAAAATCTGGCAGAAATTTATTGAAATTATAAGTCTGATGGGTAATCCTTGCATAATGGAAGTGCCCTAAGGGTTTTTGAAGGTGTTGAATCTATATACACAATTAAAAAAACTAGTTTAAATAACACAAATCAAAATTTCACCTCAAAATTTTCCACTGGATTTCGGCACGAGAAAGTCCAAAAAGTCGCACTACAGACAGCTCCTTTAACATTATGACTTTCATTTTTTTTGGGAAAAAGAACTACTGTCTTTTTATTGAGAACAAAGAACAAAAGGAGTACATGCAAAATTTTAAAGATCCAACAAAAAGATTTTGTAGCAAAATCGCCAACGAGAACAAAAAAAGTCTTGCTCATTTATAATAAATACAAAAATGTAAACAAGTAAAAAAATGCTTATAGTCTTCAAAAGCCCAAGAAACTGTAAGCAATACATAAGTATAACTGAATAAAACATATATAAGTAGATTCCACACAACGAGCCTGGAATAACCACAAAGATTGTTGATGTCAAAGTTGTAGCTGTTTGGGACAGCGACCAGTTGGGATACGAATTCTTTGTCTTCCAACCAGTGAGCCCTCTTGAAAATTTTCAAGGAAAATATAGCCTTCCTATGTGTGCAATCTTCTCTTTGAGAGAGAGTATGCCCTACTATTTAGTTCCCTATCAACAAGCTAGACAAATCAACTATGTAAATATTCCCTCAATTCTATCTAGCTAACACTGTAGGAGAAGTGCTTATAGTTTTCTGTTACCATTCATCCAATCAACCACAACCTTTGAGTCACCATATATCTGAAGGGAAACTAAAGCCATTGATGCAACAATATACATAAGGGCCTAAATCGCTATGGATTTTGCTCTTGTATTGAAGCTACTCCATTCATTCAACCAGAATTCTATATAAATATTGCCATGCATGGAGATATGGCCACCACAACCACATGAGCCTATTTGTTGAACCTCGTCAAAGTAACCACTATAATTTGTCACAGGAGCCTCCAGAACAGGTATGAAGCACATCTTACTAGATGGCAAGGTGTGATGATAGTCATAAAAGAACCTGAGGATTTGAGGAAGAATCCAAAGGATGTTGAAATGAGGGCCCTTAAAGATTTGTTTGTTGTGGACTTTCCAAATTTCCCATGCTATGAAGATTAGCAAAAATTTAAAAGGACCCATATTACAAAGCCAACAACCGATATTGGTTTGTAGAAAGCAAATGGGTCTGAATTCCTAAAGATTTAGAGTGTGTATAACCTCCTACCACAAGGCTCTAGAGAAGCCACAAGAAAAGAAAAAATGTTCTACAAACTCTGATCCTTGCATACAAAGGATACAAATGTTTGGACTTTTGAATCCATGACGAATCAAATTATCCCAGGTCAATATCTTGTTGTCTAGAGCCAACCACATGAAACACTATAGTTTTGGTGGGAACGATCATTCCAAAATTAACTTCATCCACCATTTAAGACCAAAAATATCAACATGCTCATTGATAACATCATAAGACATCCTAGTCATGAGATGGTTTGTGGCAACATTCCCAAGCCAGATAGTCATGTCCCTCTTATTATTGAGAATGATCCCATGACCTGATAATTTTGTGACAAAGTTGTCCCATTCATAGATTAGAGAGCCCTAAATACCCAAGTCATGTTAGGTATACCATCTGCCATTTTTCCAATCTTGAGCATCGGGCATATAAACATAACAAAGTTTATGAATCCCACAAACATTCATATGATTGATTAGGTCGGAAGACAATTTGTAAAAAATCTCGCCCCCAATGAAAGGGTCAGTGCCCAGAAATATATTATCTCCCCAAACAACTTTCCAAGCTGTCCATCTTCAGATCCAAGGTGAGTCTAACAAACCTTCGCAGGCTTTTGGCTTCGATATTGACTCCCAATTGACCATATGGAATCCACCACTTTTCTTATGTCTTGCCCAAAGAAACTTAAAAATAGGTTGGTCAATCCTCCTCAAGGTAGTTTTTTCAACCTTGGATAATGAGAGCCAGTAGAAAGACATACTCTCTAAGACTGATTGCACCAGTGTCACCCTCCCACTAATGTATAACCACCTATTACACCACATACTAATATGTCGTTCAATGCAGTTGTGAAGCCAAAACCAGTCCTCCAACTGGTAACACTTCGGTTATAAGTGAAAGCCAAGATAGGTAATCCTCTGCTCTAATTTAGCCATCTTATAAGGAAGGAATGTGGTAATAGAATTACAAATGTCAATAGGAACATGATATTGAAAAAAGTAGTATTTAATCATATTGATCAACATACCAGAAGCATTACAAAAGGATGAAAAAATTGCACTATATTCCCTGCACTCAAAAATAGTTCCATCACCAAAGATTAGGACATCACCAACAAAAAGCAAGTGCATGCAGAAAATGTGTTTTGAAACCTTGATACGTTTGATATCACCATTTTCTTTAGCATCTTTGATCATTTTTCTTAAACCCTAAATGACCATAAGAAATAATAGAGGGGACAGTGGGAAACCATGTTGCAAATCACAAAAGGCAGTAAAAAGGGTCGTGGGAGAGCCATTACTGAGAACTATAAAATTTGTTGAGGGATACAACCCACACTCCATTTCATTACTTATCAATCAAGACTTGTATGAAGGAGTAACACCCTCAGAAAATCCCAATTTTCTCGGCCATAAGGCTTCACCAAATCCATATTGAGAAACATGGCTCTACAATTTTTTGTTTTGATATAATGAATGGCTTCCTGAGGCACCCCAATTGCATCATGAATGAGTCTATCAGTCAGAAACCCAAACTACTCATAAGTAATAGATGAAGAGAGGACACTACAAATCCTATTAGCCACAACTTTTGAAATAAACTTATAGATCATGTTGCACACGGAGATTTGTCAAAAACCATCGAAGGAAGAAGGCTTAGAGGACTTTGGAATAAGTGAAAGAAAAGTGGAATTTATCACCCCATAAAACTTACCTGAGATGCGAACCTCTTCCATAACATTTAGCAATTCTTCTCTAATCAGGTCAAAAAAGGATAAATAAAACTTAACATACCACCCATCCAGACCAAACCTCTTATCTTTTGTAATGGAATAAATAATAGTATTTAATTCATCCATTGAAATTGGCACCCCATCCTGGCTAAGTCCTCTGTGGAGCAAATTCTATGGAGGTGTTGGAGGACCTTGAATTATTCTTGCAAAGATCTCTCGAGGGTCCATAAAAATTCCAAAAAAATGTGCAATAGAAATATTCCCAAGGCCGTGTTGAGAACATAACCTTTTACCATTACAATCCTGCAAATGCCATACAACATTTTTTATTCTCCTATGTGAAGCAAGCTTGTGAAAAATCTTTATATTTCCATCACCTTCTTTGATCCATATGCCATGGTTTTTTAATCACCATATTTCCTCCTCAACCTTAAGTGATTGATCCCTCCTTTTAGTTAAAGAGAAAATATCGCTTTTAAGGGCATCTAGAAAACCCGAGGAAAAGAAGGTAGATTTACATAAAAGTATTGATGTCAATGTTTTCCAGTTCCTATTTTTGATCATGTAGGAGAATGTGGGCCCATCGATTTACATGAGATTTTAAGATTGACGTCTTATATTGCCAACCATCCATAGAAGATAGGGAGGGCTTATCATGACAAGCATGCCAAATCTCCCCAAACAAAGCATGGAAAGATACCTCTTAACAAGGAATGACACAACTTAAAAGGTGTTTGAGGTCCAAAACCATTATAGTATAACTAGAGGCAAATAGGAAGATGGTTAGAAATAAGATCAAGACATATCCATGAGCAATATTTTCCAATCCTTGTAGTCAATGATTCAGTAATGAGAAACCTCTCCAACCTCTTAGCAACCCCATCAACACTAGTTCTTTCATTACTCTAGGTAGCACCCAAAGGGATAGGGTGGGGATCAACAAATTTTGAATCCAAGATAATCTAAGAAATTGTCCCTGAGAAAGCATATAGTTGAGATGATTGGCCCCAAATCTCAGATACAAGTGTAGTAAAATTTAGGTCCCCTACTAATATCAAGTTTTGATAATTAAGCAGTCCACTACATGATAACTTGTTCCATAATTGTTCATGGTCCCAGTAAGGGCCATAACATATTAACCATTGCAACATGACCTTTAAACCCTTTGAAGGAAGCTACCATAATGATACCAACCCAAGTGGAGAAAGGCTGCAAAGTGACATCTTTTGGATTCCAAATAACAACAAGGCCACCTGAATTCCCATTAACATCCACCACATGTAAATACTAGTCAAGGAAATTTTTAGAGAGTGAGTCTTTTGCTTTTGAAGTAGGAACCATTGTTTCCTAGAATAGTATGATAGATGGATGATGAACTAAAATAATTATGTGAAGGGTATTGATTTTGGGAGGGCCCCCTACTCCTCTAATGTTCATGGGAATTATAATCATTGTAAACCTTGGGAGGAGGGAATTTGTGCTTTAAGGGCACTTTGGGACTCCATGGAAATGGGAATATCAGCGAGATAATCACCTTGAAGTATATTATCGCAATATAGAAGCTTCCTAGAAGGTTTCTTCTTATGAACATTTACAATCTGAAAAGTGGGAAGGGGGGTAATTCAGGGAGATTGGGAGACCTGGGAAGACGTAAAGAGGGAATGGACACAACATTTAGAAAGGAAATGAGAGAGGGATCTAATGTCCCAATGTCATATTCAAGAGAAACCATAATAGATGGTATAGAGGGTCTTTGTGGAGGAAGAAAAACTTCTGAAATAGGGGCTTATTCAAAGAGGCATTCCAAAAATTTGAAAATAAAGTTGATTTTGCCTCACCCCAACACTGAGGGGATGGTCAGTGCACACGAGGGACTCCAAGAACTAGGGAAAATAGAAGAAGGAACAAAAGGACAACGAGAAAGACCATCCAAAAAGAAATATTATATTTAGAGAGGGAGTTGATAAGCTTACCCATCATATAGTCAATAATAGATTGAGTAGATTACAATGGTGGAAAAACAGGAGATGTGCCAAAAGAAACCACCCTTGTCTTAATCCCTAAAACATCTCAAGAAGAAGAAACCCACCCATCACCTGAGAAGTCATTCAATGAGGATGGTACCAGAGGATCCCTTTCCAACCCTTCCATCGCAACCATGGCAGCACCAATCCTTCCCTTTTCAGGAGGAGATTGCATCTCCATATTATGAAGCCAATCATAAAGGGACAAAGCATTTGGAAAACATCTACCCATAGGATTCCATTGTAAATGCACTGACCCAATTGGAGCCTCAGTAGGATGAGAGGAAACAACATTATGAGGAGAAGAAACATTAGGAGGTGAAACCTGTGTGTCCATATGTAAATCCTTTGTGCCCTCCATACTGATTTGGGAATAAATAGGAGATATAGATCCAACCCTAGTTTTCCCCGCCTGCTGCGAAGCATCTTCCTGCACAATGTAGCATGGGGGAGGGTTTTTTGGTCCAAAAGAGATATTAGCTTGATAGAACACCTTTGGATGCCCAATTTGGTGACATACAATGCATCTAAAGGAAACCTTCCAAAATTTCAATCTCTGGCAAAAGGAGAAGTTCCCTAAAGAAATGTCTAGTTCATCTGGTAAAACCTTAGCCATATCCATCTACACCATGCCCCATAATATCCTTTTCCCAAAAGCCACCAAAGATTTCTCATCAAAATAAATGAAGTGCTGGATGTAGTCTACAACTTGAATAACAACCAGCTTGGTCCATAACTCTAGTGGGAATCCAACCAATTTCACCCATAAATACAGATATTTTAGGTTATCCACCAATGGGTTAATGCCCACACTCTAGCATTGAAGACATAGGTGACTCCTCCTAAGCACCTAGGTCTGCTTAAGAATCATTAAGATATCCCCCTCATCTAAGAAATGGAAATGGATCAATTGATTCATTGACAAACTAATCATCAGACAATGCCATAATAGGGGTTTCTAGTTGCCATGACCCAATTTTAATCTAAGATATGGAAAGGGAGTTGTAGAAGAAATGAATCATTAGGGCATGGGTAGATAGACTCAACACTCTGCTAAGGTCTACATCAAATCCCAGAGACAACAAGGGTTTAAAAACATAGGGTCATAGAGGTTTTGCCTTATTAGCATGGCAAGAGGAAAAAACCCCTCATTATGACTTTCATTGTGTACAAATAAGAACTTTAAAAATTAAAAATATTAATTTTCAATGTGCGCAAGAAAGAAGTTAAAAATTTGAAGTCGCCTACATAGGTAATTTGGATGAAGTAGTATCTTTTTAAAAAATTTTAGGTCAAGGTGAATTAGTAATAGGTGAAGATTATTTAGGCAATGTTTAAATTCAAATTTCTTTGGTTATTATTATAAATTTTAAGCTAATGCAAATAATTTACAAGTCAATATTTAGCAGGAAATTTATGATTTAGCAAGAGTTTAGATATCCATAGATACATATAGGGGTCCATGTTTAGGGGACGTCTAGATTTCTAGACTTATCATAATGGACCAAGTCTCATCATGGATTTGAACACGAGAGGGGAGAGTGTAAAGCCTATCTTATAACTATTCAAACTATATTATCCTCTTACACATATCTTGGGGTGCTTTTTGTAGACCATTATAATACCTTGTAGTTCTTTGGATAGGTCATTCTCCCAACATAACCTAAGTTGAAAAAATAAAGTGGCAGCTACTTTGCAAAGGAGAGGGATTGAAAGAACATGTTGCACTTCATAAATTTGAAAGACAATGTTTTGAACTCTAGTTTCACTACGCTAAGTTACTTTGATATTTATTTCACATGTTAATGCCATCAACTATTTATGTGATTGTGAAGTATATCCCAAAGTTATACTTGGGCTTAGACAAAGAGAGCCCTCATTTTTATCTTTTCCTACATTGTATGTGTTAACAACGAAATTCCACTAGAAGTTATTTTAATTGACTTTAAAACCTAAATCCATTAAGAAAATTTTAGCTATATTTCTATATAGTGACATTTCTTTTCATAGTGCCAATATGGGTAAAGTGAATAAATAAAAGCCATAGTTTCTCTTATACACACCCATGTTCAAACCCTATAGAGAACGATATGTAAGACTAAGAAAAATAGTTTGTATCATGCTAATGGAGTGTGAGGTTCATAAATTCCCACAAACTAAAGACCCTTATATAGCCTCATTCATCTATGAAGCTATCTAAAAAAAGGATCAAACATAACTAATATGCATAATGTGCGCCCTTATTTGAGAAGGTAGATATCAATGAAAGATTCTATAGAGCTCTCAAATATGTAAGATATCATTCCAAGAAAAATGCGTCATTATTACATGCACTACGCATAAAAAGAATATGGGTGCATCATTACTCATAAGTACATCATACTATCACATGGTTTGAGCTTCCCATTTGGTTATTTTGAATTCTTCTTCTCTCACCAATGTTGCATGGAGTTAGATCACCATATTTTCTAATATTAACAAATTTGTAAACGATGCAAAAATGCATTACAATTAGAAGAGCACTTGGTTTTCAAGAGAATAATAGATTATGAGATTCTAAGTAAATATTATTTCCTCTTGAATGAACCATACACATCATTATTTTGAGTTATTTGTTGAAAAAATAAAAAAGTACTTAAATCTCTTTTTCATGATAATAATCACTCAATATAAAAAAATTACACTTATATTATTAGGTTTTTCTTTTTCTTCTTTGTGTTCCTTACACTAAACTAATTGGAGATCTTAGCACCACCCTCATTAAATTTTATTGTGTTTGTTTTTTCTTTTCTTTTTAAATATATTTGAAGAATAATAGGGCATGAACCTAGATATGTGTCGTTTGAAGATCACTTCCTTCGATTCCCAAAATTCCAAGTAACCTTGAGGTAATTTTGTGGCTTCTTTCACTAGCATATCAACATTTCAATTTTTCTTTTGAAACGCATGTTTAGTGAAATATTTTTGAAGTGTAAAGTCATTCTAGAATTTTTTATTATTAAAGGGAAGATAATGAGTTGTTTTACCTATGACTACTTGTAAATTAATTAGAAGTCACCATAGACCTTTAGGTTCCTTATTCCTCAACCATTATTTTCATTAGGTGGTGTGCGCTTACTATCTCAACTTAGTTGTTTGTGCAAACTCCTACCCCAAACATAACTAAATAAGAATTGTGCTCTCTCATTAGATTACTTAAACCTTTAATATCCTTAGACCTTGGATTCCCAATGGATGTTCTATCTAAGAATCAAATAGGATCGGAGTGATCCAAATTGATTGACCAACATTAAATATGGGTTTTGGAAGAAACCTTAGAACAAGCTTTAGTTTGAGAGAAACCATCTAAATGAAGCATCTTGTATTATTGAGAATGTTGTTATGTCTAGCTAAACAAATAATTCACATATAGAAGAATAGAAGGACCAAAATGTCCAACTTACCACTAATTTTTTTTGAAGTGTCAATCTTCGAAAACTTGTTTTATATCAACTCCTCCTCCATCACTGAAACCTATTTGCTCTTTTAATGATTAATCAAATAACTAGTGCAAAATGACAATCTCTACACATAAGTTGTCTAGATTGACCATTCACTTTATACATAAAGTTTTAGCCTTACATTTTTGTAACCTATACCATGTCACAATTTTATTTTTCGTTACCAACTAAATAAATATTTTCACATTTAAAAACTCTTTTACAAATCATATCCATCCCACCATTTTATTTACAAAACATATCCATCCCCACCATTTTCTATTAACCTTAGAAAATCTCCAAAAATAATACCAAAACGCTACTTAACACTATTGTAACATGATCTTACATATATTTAAAAAAAAAAAAAAAAAAAAAAAAAAAAAACTATATCTCCACCTCGTTTTAAACCATCCTCTTCTTCTCTCAATGAAATTCCAAGTTTCCTTGTTACCAACTAAAATTTTCCCATAGGTCCAGATCTTGCCAATGGTCCCCTCTTTACAAAACACTCCTTCAATGCTTCATTACCGAATCATTGAAAAGGCTTTAACTATTGAGCACCATAGTAGTGAGGCATCGTTGTAAGTTCTTTTAAGGGCATGACAGTGTATTGGGGATCCCATTAAAATATATATACCTACATTTTGAGTGGGCCTAATGGTCAAGAGCATGTGTTTTATCTTAAGAGGTCACAGGTTCAAAACCAGATGGGGTAGAGTATGTATGCCTTTATAGACTTAGCTGCATAGAGGTGGGTCCCTTGTCCCACAAACAAAAATATCTCATCACCAATTTACCCAAAAATAAGTCCCTTTTCCCACAAACAAGAAAATCTCATCACCAATGTAAGAGGTCACAGGTTCAAAACCAGACGGGGTAGAGTATGTATGCCTTTGTAGACTTAGCAATCTCATCACCAATGTAAGAGGTCATAGGTTCAAAACCAGATGGGGTAGAGTATGTATGCCTTTGTAGACTTAGCTGCGTAGAGGTGGGTCCCTTGTCCCACAAACAAAAATATCTCATCACCAATTTACCCAAAAATAAGTCCCTTTTCCCACAAACAAGAAAATCTCATCACCAATGTATGTATACCTTTGTAGACTTAGCTCTGTAGAGGTGGGTCCCTTGTCCCACAAACAAAAAAATCTCATCACCAATTTACCCAAAAATAAGTTCCTTTCCCACAAACAAGAAAATCTCATCACCAATTTAATGTAAAGTGACCTAAAAATTAAATAATAATAATAGATGAGAAAAATTTTGATAAAAAAATACAACTACATCATTATCTTAAAATCCCTTATAGTATTTAGAAAATCTATGTGGTGACTGCAATCCATATAAAATAGTTGTAATGGAGTGCCATGTCTCTAGGAATGATAATGCAAGCCATGCTTTTCGAGCCCACAAACCTAGGGTGTAAAAGTACGTAAGCATCGCATCGAAAACTATGTTGAAGATTCCATGCATATGTGCATATATGGACGTGTGCAGATGGATAAAATATTGATATACCATTCTTATGGCGGCCATTCGAAAATATTGTAAAAATTTTCCCTTAAGAATTACGTAAGATAAAAGACTTTCAATAGGCGCAGTCACTTGAAAAACTATATAAAACGAACATCTCTTTCCACACACAATGATACGGTTTTTGAAATTATATATATATATTTTAAAAGTGATAAACGATACTGTAAACGCTTTAGTGGAATTTTCAATACAATGATATATTGTTTGAATTTAGGTTTTTCTGATTTATATTTTGATTTTTTAGAAATTTTTTTGGTAATAATTATATCAAATTTTTCAGAATAGTTTTTGCTGGCTTTTTTTCTCGGGACAAGGTATTAAGCTAGCTAAATAAATAATACACAAATGTGGATAAACACATGGTTCAAGAAAAGGTGTTAAGTTATATTTGTCGACATATTTCGAATTAGCTAGTGTGATTTATTTCGAATTAGCTAGTGTGATTTATTGTTAGGACACGAGTTAAATAAAGAAATTAGATGAAAAGACAAATCATTCTAACATCTAAAATGTAACGATTACTTTTAATTGGACCAAAAAATTAAGATTTTTTTTTATTTTTATTAAATTATATATCTATATATAATTAATTAATTTAATTTTGGAATTATGATAAAATCTCTACCTAATTCATATATAAATGTCTTGGATTCTTTTTTATGATTAGTATAAGAAGGTATTGTATTTATATTAAAAGAAATTGTATTTAAACACATAATAAGGTTGATTTCAATATTATTTATTATTTCATAGTCTAATTAAAATAATAAGTATTCATAAAATATATTATAAATTTGGTTGAATAAAAAAATAAAAAAATATAGCTAAATTAAATTAAAATTAAATAAACTAAAATAAAGAGAATCAACTAAAGGTCAAAATTAACTAACAAATAGTTAAGGGAGCAAATGAGGAGGGAATTAATGATCAACCCAAGGGAGGAAATAAGAAGAGACCAAAAGGAAAAAATTGAAATTTAAAAATTCAGAGTTCAAGAGAATAAATCAATAAAAATAAAAATAAAATAGTGGAGTCGCAGTTATCCTTGATAAGGATGGCTACCGAAAGAGGATGTTAGATCACCTTTGTAACAACATGAGCTACATAAAACTCAATAAGAATCCCTTGAAGAGGATCTCCAAAACAATTGCTCTAGCTATAAAGTCTAGTAACACTATTGGCGTCTTTAGCCACAAACTCATTGAGAGTAGCCCTATCACTTCTAGGATCTATGGGCTTTCAAAGATCCTTAAGGATGGCCCCCCGTGAGACCCATTGTCAAGACCATAGGAGGGCCAACCTATCTTCTAGCTAAATATTTAGCCCAAAAGCTAAAACCCCTTGTTGGCCTTATGTCAATGAGTTGAAGGGCATAAAGTTTGATCCTAGAAACAATCTAGTTAGTTTCAACATGGTTTCCCTTTACACTACCATCCCTATTAATGAGGCCATTGAGTTCATCAATCGTCTCATTGATCTAGATACTGCAAAATTTGTTGAGATATGTCTTACTTCTATTTTTTTCTTTTTTGAAAGGGAATTCTATGAACATACATGTGGTGTTGCCGTGGTTCCCCCTTGTCCCCTATTGTAACTAATATTTTTATGGAAGACTTAATGGGGACAACCTCCTGACCTTTAATTAGATGTAAAGGCACATGATATCGATCGATCGAAGGCTAGGGCATACGAGAAGCAATTGGGCATCCCTCTTGATCTCGGCTGCTCCCCGAGCAACAACAAGGATCTATTTCCAATTGAAGCTATTGATTATAAGAGGTTCAATTGCTTGCAAAGATTTTGTCTTTTCTATTTCTACATTTAAGTTAAATATTTTTGTACTAAAAAATAACCCTAGTGACCCAACGATTAACCTTGATATTTTTGTTTTCATAACTGTGATCATAAGTCTTTCTTTTGTAATAATAAAACAATTGAAGTTTCATACTTAGTGTCGTTTCCTCAACTCTTTCTTTTAAACTAATAAAACAATTGAAATCCATATATAATGTGCTTTCCCATTAACTAATTCGAAAAAATATAAAATTTACTTTACCAATTTTTTTATCCTTAATATAAAAACATAACAACTTAGATTAGTACCATTTTCCATATAGAAAGCCCATAAAGAGGGAAAAAGTTATAGCTTGAGTTATTGCTATCTTCTATCTCTAACATAGAGAACAATACAAGATAAATCCCCGTATAGGTCACTCCAAAGATTTAATACATTGGAGGGTGAAAAGAACTTAAGAAAAATATAAATCATATATTTTTTTTCCAAAGAAAAAAAACGAAATTTTTATTACTATGATAAAAAGTTACATATACATTCTGCAGCTTTTGTTTTGCTGTAATACATATATAAGCCTGCAAAAAACTATTCAGATACTGAGCTTGGCCTCCTCAAGAGAGGATATAACAACTCCCTTTATCCATCTTTTCAAAACGGAGCCCATGGTTCCTTGTGTTTGATAACTAAAATCTGCTACTTGCTTCTTTTTCCGGGCTTCCTCTATCAAGGAAAACAACCCTATACGAAAAAAAAAGTTTGCACAAAAACAGGCCAAAAAAACATGAAACCGATTTCAGATTTCCAGCTATATTCCAAAAAGCAAAAACAATGATATCAGATCAGCCATGTGCCATTGATTATGTATTCCGAGCATAAGGAGGCTAGTCCAAAAAATGGTCTTCTCCATTGATTTCTTCCACTATTCTCCAGTTGCCCATAACTTGTTGAAGACCATCTTTAGAAAGCTTGTATACATAGTCATTTCGTTCCCTGTATATATGTTGAATGGAAAAAATGTTAAAAGATAATTTCAGGTGTTGTATTTCTTCTAAAAGGGGATGCAAAATATAATTATGATAGCTGCTTTGACCATTTATCCATTTGATAACATTTAGTGAGCCCAAAAATCTGAACTGTGAGGGTGTTTCTGTGAATTAGCTAACATAGAAGAAGCTTAAGAGCAGATAATTCTGCAAAATTGTTGGAGCCACTACCCAAACCTATGGAAGCTTTAAGGGAGTGACTTTTGTTTAAGTGGATAATTATCCCTGCACCGGCTTTATTATTTTGAGAGGCTCCGTCAAAGTAAGCCCATGCCACTCCATCCTTGATTTTTTCTTCTTCAACCTTTCGGGGCATCTTTTCCTCCTCTGAATCCGAGATGTTTGAGAAGATTGATGAACACTGAACAACAATTGATTCCACAGAAGTTCCCTTGTCCTGAAAATGCTTCTATTCCTTGCAATCCAGATGCCCAACATATAATGGGTGGCAGATTCCTTAACTTCCGAACTGAATTTTGGTGCCACCATTTGTGCCAAACTTCAGCAATATTGTCCCCTTCCCAGGACATAGGCAAATGAATATACTTCTCTACCTCCAACCATACTTTTTTAATTATAAGACAACCACTGAACAGGTGCATTATAGTTTCTGAGTTATTTTTGCATAATGGACATCTTCTTGGCCCTTGTTTGAATCTGGCTTGCAGAATGTCCCATGTGGGGACTTTCCTTTTCAATATACACCAGAAAAACAGTTTTGCTTTAGCAGGGCACTTTAACTTCCATATCGATTTTACCCACCATTCCGGATCTTCCCATCCTTTTTTGGTCATGAGGAACTTATATCTAAATTTTGGGGAATAGCTGCCAGAGTCAGCATGAGCCCATACCAAATGATCTGGTTTGTCCTTGAGCCTTACATTTGATCTGGAGAGTTCTTGCTTGTAGATCTCCCAATCATTCCACCAACGGGGATGAAGATCCAATTCCTCTCCTGACTTCCAAGCTTGTCCCCATATGGTTGAGTGTCCTAATTTCTCCACCTGGTTTAGATACAGTATTCCTTTGGAATCAAGGTGTCTAATTAGGCCAGGGGATATAGCATGATTCTCGTTACATCCCACCCAAGGGTCCCTTCCAATGCGGATGTTTTCACCGTTTCCAATTTGCCAGGACAAACCTTGTTCAATAATTTTGAAGGCATCGGTATTCGCCTTCCATATAATTGACAGATTCCCTCCTTTCTTTTCTGGATTCCTAATCCAGTCTTCAAGAGGATTGGGATCAATGTATTTCCGCTTCACCACTTTTGTCCAAAGGTTTTCCAATTTGATAATTCTCCACCCCGATTTAGCTACCAGTGATGTTCCAAAAGCAGTGATATATTTTATTCACCATCCTCCCCATTCTTTTGGTCTTGACACCTTTTCCCAGGCAATCTAGGGGAGCACAGACTCCTCCTTGGATCCTGCCCATAAAAAGCTGCTGCATATTCTTCTTATCTTTTCCAGGATTCCTTTGGGAACCCAAGTCAGCGCAACCCAGTATACAAGAATTGCTAGAAGGACTGATTTAATTAAAGTTAACCTTCCTGCTCTGGAAAGCCACCTAAAGCTCCAGTGTGAAATCCTGGCTTCAGTCTTCGCTACTAACCAATTCCAGGCCTGCTTTCTATAATTATCCGGTTTCAGCCAGAACCCCAGATATTTGAAAGGGTCCCCAAACTTAGTTACCTCTAAAGGAAGGACAACAGTAATCTGGCTTATCTCTTGTCTATTTAGACCTTCCATAATGAGCTGTGATTTCCTGTAATTGACTTGCATCCCAGTTGCTTTCATGAACAGCTCAAGAATCTCCTTTATCTTATTAAATTCTGCGAGGCTTCCATTACTGAAGAGATATATTGTCTTCAAATAGGAGATGCATAATAAAAAGGTTGACAGCCACCTCCAGGCCTCTTATTGTTCCTTCCCTTTTGGCTTTTAACATTAGCTGACTCAACCCTTCTGCAACCAGTAAGAAGAATAAAGGAGACAATGGGCAGCCTTGTCTTAAACCCCTTTGCCCTTTGAAGAATGGAGAGGCTGCCCCATTTATAAGCACCGCAAAGCTGACACTGGTAATACATCCCATAATCCAGTTGATAAAATTGGTTTTGAAACCCAGATGAGTTAGCAGCATTAGAAGATAGGTCCAACTGATTCTGTCATATGCTTTTGACAAATCAATTTTCACCACTGCTCCTTTCTTTTTCATTAGTTTCTCGCTATGAATAGTCTCCTGGGCCACACCTATAGCTTCGTGGATTTGGTGCCCATCCAGAAATCCAAACTGTTCACTTGAGATACATCTGGACAAAATTGGTCTTAGGCGAGCAACTATTGTTTTTGCTGTGATTTTATAGACATAGTTGCATAGTGAAATGGGTCTGAAATTTTCAAATGACTCAGGGACCTCTTTTTTTGGAATAAGGGCTATAAATGTTGAATTGAAAGGCGCATATATCATACCTTTCCTTCTGGACTCCTCAACCACATCAATTAGTTCTGAGCCAATCTGATAAAAAAAATGCTGGAAAAATTCTATAGGCCACCCATCAGGCCCAGGACTTTTATCTTTTGCCATAGATTTAATTACATTCTCCACTTCTTCAGAAGTAACTGCCCCTAGTAGACCTTCAGCTTCACCTCCTGTACATATCGAGGAAAGCATTGGGTAGTTTTAATAACATCTGCTAATGTAGGCTCTCTCTACTCAGAAAAAAGGTTTTGGAAGTAGTTCCTCCCCATGTGTGAGAGAGATTCAAAAGTATTTGCCTCTCTACCATCTTCGTCTTTTAGCTTCCAAATAGTATTCATAATCCTCCTACCTTTCGCATGGTTGTGAAAAAATTTTGTGTTTTCATCTCCAGCCAGCAGCCAAGTTTCCCTACTTTTCAACCTCCATTCTTCTTCTCAGTCCAAAAGAATTTGACTTCTCTGCTTTTCTAGCAACAAAATCCTGTCCTTCGACTCCTGAGAATCATAACCAGTTGAGTCAAGTTTTTCTAGTTCCCCAAGCTCCTTGTTGATACTGATTATGGATTCATTTTTCTTTTGCTTCCTTTTTTTGGCCCAGTCCATTGTGGCTTTCTTCATCCTTTTCAGATTTTCCATGAAAAGGAAGCTCTTATATTCCAATACATCTCTGCCTGGGTGTTGCCAGGTTTCATTGAATAGCTGTCTGAATGATTCCTCCTGCATCCAAATTGCATTGAATTTAAAAGGTGCTGCTGGTTTAACAGGAGGCTTGGAAAGTTCAAGCAGAATAGGGAAATGATCCGAATTTCCTCCCTCTCCTATCCACTATCGAAACATCGGTATTCTGGAAGCCAGGTCCTCACATAAGAGAAATATGTCTAGTCTTTTAGCGACTCGAGCTTCACCTGTTCTGCGGTTTCTCCAAGTAGGCTTTAGTTTTGACAGATTTGCATCAATCAGTTTATGTGAAGTGAGGGCATTTTGAAAGAAGTCCGATAATGGAGCTTCTCTAGCTGAGGGCCCCCACACTTCCCTGCTTCCAATGGAGAAATTTAGATTTCCTCCTACTACTAGGTTTTGTTTCCTCATCACAGATTTAGCCAGGAGGCTGTTCCAGAATGAGACCCTCTCCTGGCATGGCCCATATATATTCAAGATAGTCAAAGGGCCATCGAATTCAGGGGACAAAACTTCCATCCCCAAAATGTGATACAAACCCCACATATTTAAGAGTTTCAATCTTCCTTCTCTGGATCCTAAAGCCACACCTCCTGAGTTACCATTTGAGTCCAGCGCTTGAAACTGTCACCCCGGGAACAAAGAGCATAAAGAGGTCACCACTTCAGAACTTGACCCTAGAGTTTCCTGTAGCATGAGGAGATCTGGGTTATATCGTTGCACAAGCTCCTTCAACGCCAATTTTTTGGGTTTACTGGCTAAACCCCTACAATTCCACGAAAGATAGATCATTTTGGTATCTCCTCACAGGGTTTCGCCGCTCTAAGCACCCCAGGAATTGACAGTTGTTTCCCATCCTCCACATCATATTTTGCTTTTACTTGAGCTTTTGATAGAAAAGACTTCTGCCCCCTTGACTTCTTCCTAGAGGTCTGAGGAACCTCCATACTTAAGCCTCTGATTGGTTCTCCAATCGCTGGTCTTTTGTCAAGGGAGCACAAATTGTAGTGACATTCAGGCTTGGGAACAGGGATTTTAATTTCACTTTTACTGATATCACTTGAGGTCCCTTCAAAGTTCAGATTGATTTTGGGTATAGATGCAGTAATGATTTCAACCCCTTCTTGATCTATAGATGCATGATTATGCAGATTTGAATTTAAACATGCCTCTTTTACTTCATTTTGAGAATGAAAAGAAGGAAAATAAAAGTCCAAGTGCATACCCTTCGATCCTTCATGCACTGCTTCCAGGTGACCCTTGCTCGAATCGATAGGGGGGCCTTCTTCCACTCCCTGACTCGTGGTCTGAACTTGTTCCGAAGCCCTCTATTCCTCGAACCTCTCCACCTCCATGTCGTCCTCCACTTGAGGCGCCTCTGTCCTTGGGGTTATCTCTTTTCCTTTTGGTCACATCTCTTCTTCATCTCTCCTCTGTTTCCTTCTGCGCTGGAAACCCAAGGGACAGTCCCTTGCCAAATGTCCATACTCATGGCATCTATGACATCTAAAAGGCAGGTGTTCATAGTCCAATAGCTGATCGAAGACCAGGTCCTTATAGTGAATTTTTATGTTTCCCGAAATTCCTTTCCCAGGATTGAGGTTTACCAGTATTCAAGCCATTGCTTTATTTCTTGTTTCAACGAAAGACATGTCTGCTTCCAGATAGGAGCCAATCGTATTACCAATAGACCTGAAGACTGACTCAACCCATAGAAAGGGCGGCAACCCAGGAGCGCGAAACCAAACTGGGAATGAGTCTACCTTCTCTCGCTGTGTGTCGAACAGAGGAGTCCATCGTCTGAAAAGAACGGGCTGATTCCCAAAAGCCCAATTTCTCGCCAGTACCCAATCCACCATAATCCTTCTTGTCAAATTGGATCATGAACCATCCTTTTGCTAGCACCGAAACTTTGAAGGAATTCCTTGAATCCGCTTGCCATTGTTGGTCTGCCCATTTCTGGATGAATTGGGTCGAAAAATTCTTCCCTCTAGCTCGACCAACCAATGTGTTTTCCGCCACTTCCATCGCTTCCTCAATTTGAACATCCACTCCAAGGACTAGATTTGCTTCTGTGATTTGCTTAATTAGTTTCTATTTCTTCCTCTTTTCTCCAGCCCGCCTATCGCCAGTGGCCTCTTCTCTTCCTTGTCCATCACCCACCCCCTCTGTCTCTTCCATTTGCTGTGTGAAATCCTTCTTTCCTGCCCACTCAGGTCCTGGAAGGGTCTCAGCCTCACTGTCTCCTACTACCCTCCTGTGCCCTGCTCCTTCAACTACTCCTTCCTTGACCCCTACCTCCTCTAACTGCCTTACTGCAAAGCCTCCCGATCCATCCTTTCTACGGCCCTCCTCCGCTTCGCCTCCCTCTGTCTCTGGGGTCGCTCTAGGGTTTGTCCCGACCCTTGCTAATGTAGATCTTGTTACGGCCTGCGGTCTATCTTCCTTACTCGGCCCTAGATCCAATTTGAGCCCATCAAATGAGCTTTGCCAGTACCAATTTTTAGTGCCCTAGCCAAAGAATACATCTTCCAGGCCTCCAAAATGGATCTGAGCGTGAGCTAGGGCTGTCGAATTACTTACTTGTGATAACCTGAGGTCTTCGTCCTGAGGGAAATCCTCCTTCAGTGATCTTAGCTCTTAGAGGTTGCGAAAGGCCTGGTCCTCTTGGATTCTTTGCTCTACCAGTCCCAAACTTCCTTATAAAAAAATCGAATGAGGAACTATTGTTCCATGATCCGTTCAGTTTCGGGCCCTCCTTCAATGTCCCGTGAAACCTGCTTGCTCCAAATAAATGTTCTATGTTCTGCGTCATTAAGTCCTTACCCAAAACCGACAATATATCTTCCAGTTCAGGGTCAAGGTCGACTGTTTCACTGGAGTTTACCATGATTAATGCCCCTGATTAACCGCTAAAAACCACCAGCACAGTCTACTTTGGTTCCAGAAATAGGGTAATGCCTTGGATTAGGTGGATATCACGACAGTTATGTCGCCCGGGTGACAGGCCCAAGTGGTTTCCTAAGCCAAAATAGCGGTATCTCCAGCTGTTCCGAGCTTCAACTGTTGTCCATCCTCGCGCCGTCCCGATCCTTCCGATTCCTGCCAAGTGTCTTCTTCTGGAGCCCTGGATCACCAACCCCACCTTCCTCGGGTCTCCTTTGCATGCGACCGCTCCTCCTTCTGCACCAAACCTTGCCATCTAGCCTTATGCCCTCGGCCCTATCGGCCGCAGCCTTTGATCCCACGACCATGCCCTAAGTCCTGCGGCCATCGGCCGCCTCAGAGCTCCCAAGGTCTCCCCTCTTCATAAAAAAAAAGAGTATCATAATGATATATAAATCATATATTTTATTATGATTCAATTAAGTTTTTCTTCATGGGTAAGAGGTGGTGGTTAAATTGTGATGAGTACAAAAGCCTGTACAACCATGGGTGATTCATAAGAGATTACTGGGACGCACGATGTTTTGCATTTTCTGTGATTTCCCCACCTTTCAGCTTTTCTTTATTTGCCAACGTACAGAATGGAGTCGTGTCTATTTAATTTTCAACTTCAGTCCACTCGAGACATTTAAATATCATTCTATATCTTAAATTGAAGTAAATTTTTCACACGGGGATATGTTATTTTTAAGATGTCATCACAAATTTTTAAAGTAATGTACTATAATCATTGAGATCAAGCTTTGGTCTATCAGACCTAAAGAAATTAATTATTTAGCTTGATTTAAGATTTTATTCCTATGCTTAAAAAGTTTGGAGAGAAGCCTCCAGAGCTCACTGTAATTTTGACAACGTAAAAGGTTAGGAAGGTCAGTGTAGCAATAAAGATTTTGAAACTGAGATCTAATGTGATTGTATGTGGGATACTCTAATCCTCAATGTTTGAATTCTCACAGAGATGGCAGAACCTTTCCATCCATGGTGTTTTAGGAATTGCCCAACGAACTGCTTCACTATGGAGCTCATGAGAGTTTGTTCTAATCTTGACTATATTAATTTTCTTCTTTGAGCTAGTTAAAACAGAGAGATACTTTTGATCTTCTAGGGAGGGGTTGAGGACCTCCTTATAATATCTTAATTTTCTTTTAGCTGTTAAATCTTTCTTACACCACATTTTTTCTTTGAACTTAGAAGTAACAATATTTTTAAAGTTATTAATGTTTTGCAATGCAACATTCTAGTTGATCTCCCAATGGTTTAACCAAGCCCTAGTGTCTTTATACCAACCTAAAGTGTGTTTATAAATGTATAATGGATTTAGTATTTTTGTAATGTGTGTTTTTTTAGATTTGATGATATTTTTTTATGGAATTGTGTATTTTTGTTATTTAAAGTGTACTTTTAAATGGATTTAGTATTTTTAAATACTTTTAGGATACTTGAAATATGTAGACTATAGAGTGTATTTCTTTTATCATATTTGAAATAAAATTGATTAAAAAATATTGTTTGAAAATATAAAAAACATATTAAATTTAGATTAAATGGTCATTATATTTTAAATAGGCTATATTATGTAAAAATATCCTAAACAAAATTATAGATTACAAAAACTTGGAACCCTTAAATCACTAATAATAAATCCATTAATAATCATATTAAATTGATTCTATACGGGAGTCAAATTTACCCTAGCTACTTTAACAATAACTTAATTCTCAGTGTCAATATAAAAAACAAAATATATAAATTAATTTTATATAAAAGAATATATTATGAGTGTTATGGTTCATTCTTTTTGTAACATGGGAAAAGCCATCTTGATTTAGTTGTCAAAACTAATAAGGAGAACAACCATCATATATTCCTATCTATATATGTAAGCTACTACTCATTACCATTATTCAAGAAAAACTACTCTACGTCTAAATATGTAAAACTAATAACCTAAAAAAATAGATTCTCACTTGTACTAAATATCTTTAAATTTTAAATTATCATTTTTTTTTAACTCCAGTAAAAACAGTCTCTTAACCCAAGACAAACAATTTTAAAACATATGTTGAACGCCATGAAAGTGCTTGGGTAATGTAAACGGTTACAAATGTGAGTTTCAAAACAATGCAGTACTTCATAATGCGGTTGCACAAGCTCCAAACAACATCTCAACGGCTATAAGGCACGCGTATTTCAACTTGTTTGACATATGGAAACCAAATGATTGTTTGACAACGCTGGTTATCCTTATCTTAATGCCTAGGGTTCACTAACTTCCAATCTTCTAAATTCTATTGGATAATATTCAGCATTATGTAAATCTTTTTAGTGAGAACAAAAGGAGTACATGCAAAATTTTAAAGATCTAGCAAAATTACAAACAAGAAAAAGAAAAGAGTATTGCTCGTTTATAACAAATACAAAAATATAAACAAGTATGATAAGTAAAAGAAATTTGTTTATAGTTTTCAAAAGCTCAAAAAATTATAAGTAATACATAAGTATAATTGAACATAATATATAAGTAAATTTTATATAGCGAGCCTAAAATAATCATAAAGATTGTTGACATTGATGTTGAAGTTGTAGTTGTTTGGGATGATGGTTAGTTGGGTTATGAATTTTTTGTCTTCTAAATACTGAGTTTTTTTAAAAAATTTTAAGGAAAATATAAACCTCTTTTGCTTATAATATTCTCTTCGAGAGAGAGTCTGCCTTACTATTCTGTTTTCTACGAACATTTTGGACAAATAAAATATGTAAATATTTCCTGAACATTTGAATTCTATCCAGCCAACATTGTAGGAGAAGTGCCTAAATTTTGCTCTTACCATTCAACCAATCAACCACAACATTTGAGTCACCATGTATATGAAGGGAAACTAAAACCATTGCTGCATCAATATACATAAGGGCCCAAATCGTTATGGCTTATGCTCTTGTATTGAAGCTACTCCATGCATTCAACCAAAATTCTATAGAAATATTTCCATGCATGGAAATATAGCCACCACAGCCACATGATCCCAGTTGTTGAACATTGTCAAAGTAACCACTGTAATCTTTCACATGAGCCTCCAAAATAGGGATGAAGCACATCTTACTAGATGGCAAGGGGTGATGATAGTCATAAAAGAACACAAGGATTTGAGGAAGAATCCAATGGATGTTGAAATGAGGGCCCTCAAAGATCCATTTGTTTTCGACTTTCCAAATTTCCCATGCTATTAAGATCAATAGTTTTTTAAAAGGACCCATATTACAAACCCAACAACCAATACTGGTTTCTAGAAAGAAAATGGCTCTGAATTCCCAAAGATTTAGAGTGTGTACAACATCCTTCCACAAGGCTCTAGAGAAGCCACAAGAAAAGAAAAAATGTTCTATATACTCCGATCCATGCATACAAAGGATACAAATGTTTGGACCATTGAATCCACAACAAATCAGATTATCCTAGGTCAATATCCTATTGTCCAGAGCTAACCACACAAAACACTTTAGTTTTGGTGGGATCGATCATTCCCAAATTAACTTCATCCACCATTTAACACCAAAAATATCAGCATACTCATTGATAACATCGTAAGCCAACCTAGTCATGAGATGGTCTATGGCAACATTCCTAAGCCAGACAATCATGTCCCTCCTATTATTGAGAATGATCCCACTACGTGATAATTTTGTGACAACGTCGTGCCATTCATATGCCAGAGAGCCCCAAAAACCGAAGTCATGCTAGATATACCATCTGCCATTTTTCCAATCTTGAGCATCAGGCATATAAACATGACAAAGTTTATAAATCCCATGAACATTCAGATGACTAATTAGGTCAGAAGCCAATTTGTAAAAAGTCTCACCCCATTGAAAGGGTCAGTGCTCAGAGATATATTATCTCCCCAAACAACTTTCCAAGCCATCCATCTTTTGATCCAAGGTGAGTCTAACATACCTCTCCAAAAGTTGGATCCCCCATCATAATTAAAATTCCTACCAGACCAAAGCCAATCGGTAAAAGGTTGTTTTCTTAAATATTTATATGCAATGATGTTGCTTCAAATGCCAACACCACTCATCACCCTCCAAAGACTTTTCATGGCAAGGGGAAGACCAACCCGATGTAGGCTCTTACAAGGCCAACCTCCATAGTCTTTTGGCTTCGATAGTGACTCCCAATTGACCATATGGAATCCACCACTTTGCTTTTGTCTTGCCCAAAGAAACTTAAAAATAGGATGTCTGCTCCTCTTCAAGCTGGTTTTTTCAACCTTGGATAACGAGAGTGAGTATAAAGACATTCTCTCTAAGAACAATTTCACTTGTGTCATCCTCCCACCAATGGATAACCACCTATTACACCACAGACTAATATGTCTTTCAATGTGGTTTTGAAGGCAAAACTAGTCCTCCACTTGGTAATAATTCAACTATAGGTGAAAGCCAATATAGGTAATCCTTCGCTCTAATTGAGCCATCTTATAAGGAAGGAATGTGGTAATAAAATCAAAAATGTTAGCAGGAACATTATATTCAAAAAAGTACTATTAAATCTTATTGATCAACATACCAAAAGCATTACAAAAGGATAAAAAAATTCCACTATATTCCCTCCATTCAGCAACATTTCCATCACCATAGATCAGGACATCGTCAACAAAAGGCAAGTGCATGCAGAAAATGTGTTTTAAAAGCTTGATACCTTTGATATCACCATTTTCTTTGGAATCTTTTATCATTTTTCTTAAACCCTCAATGACCATCAGAAATAATAAAGGGGATTGTGGGAAACCCTGTCGCAAATCATCAGATGTAGTAAAAAATTTCATGTTAGAGCCATTAGTGAGAACTACAAAAATTTGTTGAGGTGATACAACCCACAATCCAATTTGTCACCTGTTAATCAAGACTTGTATGAAGGAGTAACACCCTTAGAAAATCCCAATTTTCTTGGTCATAAGGCTTCACCAAATTCATATTGACAAAAATGGTTCTACAATTTTTTGTTTTGATAGAATGAATGGCTTCCTGAGCCACCCCAATTGCATCATGAATGAGTTTATCAATGAGGAACCCAAACTTCTCAAAAGAAATAGAGGAGGAGAGGACACTACAAAGCCTGTTAGCCACAACTTTTGAAATAATCTTGTATATCAATTTTCACAAGGAGATTGGTCAAAAATCATCGAAGGAAGAAGGCTTAGAGAAATTTGGAATAAGTGCAAGAAAAGTGACATTTATAGCCCCCGAAACCTTCACTGAGATGCGAGCCTCTTCCATAACATTTAGCAAGTCTTGTCCAATCATGTAATAAAAGGCTAAATAAAACTTGACAGACAACCCATCCAGACCATGCCTCTTATATTTTGTAATGGAATAAATAATAGTATTTAATTCATCAATTGAAAATGGTGCCATATCCTGGCCAAGTCCTTTGTGGAGAAAAATATAGGGAGGTGTTGAAGGGGCTTGAATTGTTCTTGCAAAGAAAAATCACTAGGATCCATAAAAATGTCAGAGAAATGTGCAATAGAAACATTCCCAAGACCCTGTTGAAAGCATATCCTTTTACCATTACAGTCTTGCAAATCCCATATAACATTTTTTATTCTTCTGTGTGAAGAAAACTTGTGAAAAGTCTTTGTATTCCCATCGCCTTCTCTAATCCATATGGCACGGTTTTTTAATCACCATATTTCCTCCTCAGACTTAAGTAATTGAGTCGTCCTTTTAGCCAAAGAGAAAAGATCCCTTTTAAGGGCATCTAGAAAACCTAAGGAAAAGAAGGTAGATTGACATAAAATTATTGATGTCTTAATGTTTTCCTGTTCCCATTTTTTATCATGCAGGAGAATGTCAACGCATCGCTTTACATAAGATTTTAAGATTGACATTTTATATTTCCAACCATCCATGGAAGATAGGGAGGGCTTAGCATGAAAACCATGCCAAATCTCCCTAACCAAAGCATGGAAGAATACCTCTTTTAACCAAGAATGAAAAAACTTAAAAGGTGTTTGATGTCCAAAACCATTGAAATCTAACTGGAGGCAAATAGGAAGATGGTTAGAAATAAGATCAGGACATATCCATGAGCGATATTTTCCAACCTTGGTAATTAATGATTCAATAATGAGAAACATGTCCAAACTATTAGCAACCCCATCAACACCAGTTCTATCATTAATCCAGGTAGCACCCAAAGGGATAGGGTGTGGGTCAACAAATTATAAATCAAATATAATATAAGAAATTGTCCCCGAGAAAGGATCTAGACGAATTGATTAGCCCAGATCTTACATACATATGCAGTAAAATTTAGGTCCCTTGCTAATATCAGGTTTTGATAATTAAGCAACCCACTACAAGATAATATGTTCCAAAATTGTTCATGATCCCAATAAGGGCCATAACATATAACCATTGCAACATGAACTTCAAAACCTTTGAAGGAAGCTACCATAATGATACCAACCAGAGAGGAGAAAGGTTCCAAAGTGACATATTTTGGATTCCAAATAACAAGAAGGCCACCTAAATTCTCGTCAACATCCACCGCACATGAATACTAGTCAAAGCAATTTTTAGATAATGAGTCTTTTGATTTTGAAGTAGGAACCATTGTTTCCTAGAATAAGGTGACATATGGAAGATGAAATGCAATAATTTTGCGAAGGGCACTGATTTTGGGAGGCCCCCCTACTCCTCCAATGTTCATGGGCATTATAATCATTGTAAACCCGAGGATGAGGGCATTTGTGCTTTAAGGGCTCTTGGGGACTCCAAGGAAATGGGAATATCAGTGAAATAATCACCCTGAAGTATATTATCACAATATAGAAGCTTCCAAGAAGGATTCTTCTTACGAACATTTACATTCTGAAAACTGGGAAGGGGAGTAACTCAGGGAGATGGGAAGACTTGGGAAGAAGTAAAGAGGTAATATACACAACATTTAGAGAGGAAATGGGAGAAGGAACTAAAGCCTTAGTGTCCTGTTTAGAAGAAACCCTAATAGATGTTATAGAGAGTCTTTGTGGAGGACGACCAACTTTGAAATAAGGGTCTGATTCAAAGAGGCATTCCAGAAATATGAAAATAGAGTCGATTTTGCGTCACCCCAACACTAAGGGGAGGGTTAGTGCACAAGGGGGACTCCAAGAATTAGCGACAAGAAAAGAAGGAACAAAAGGACAATGAGCAAGACCATCCAAAAATAAATATCATCTTTAGAGAGGGAGTTGATAAGCTTACCCATCATAGAGTCAATAATAGATTGAGTAGGTTGTAGTGGTGGAAAAGAGGAGATGTGATAGAAGAACCGCCCTTGCCTTACTCCTTGAAACATCTCAAGAAGCATCAACCCACTCATCACCCAAGAAGTCATTCAATGAGGAGCATCCCAGAGGACCCCTTTCCAACCTTTCCACCACAACCACGGAAGCACCAATCCTGCCATTTTTAGGAGAATATTTCATCTCCATATTATGAATTTGGTCACAAAGGGACGAAGCATCCAAAAATCATCTACTCGTAGGATTCCACTGTAAACGCAATGACCTAGCAAGAGCCTCAGTAGGACAAGAGGAAACAACAATATGAAGAGAAGCAACATTAGGAGGTGAAACTTGTGTGTCCATATGTAAATCCTTTATGCCCTCCATACCAATTTGGAAACACAGAGGAGATATAAATCCAACCCTAGTTTTCTCCACCCACTATGAATTACCTTCCTACACAATGTAGCTCGAGGAAGGGTTTTTTGGTCCAAAATATCTCTTAGCTTGATAAGCCACCTTTAGATATCCAGTTTGGTGACATACAATGCATCTAAATGACACCTTCCAAAAGTCCAACCTCTGGCAGAAGGAGAAGTCCCCCAAGGAGATGTCTAGTTCATCCGATAAACCCATAGCCTTATCCATCTCCACCAGGACCCATAAGATCCTTTTGTCTAAATCCACCAAATATTTCTCATCAAAATAAATGAAGCGCCCAATGTAATCTACAACCTACATAACAATCAACTTGGTTCATAACTCTAGTGGGAATTCGACCAATTTCACCCATAAATACAAAGATTTTGGCTTATCCACCAACGTGTTAATGCCCACACTCTAGCGTTGAAGACATAGGTAACCACTCTTGAGAACCTAGGCTTGCTTAAGAATCATTAATATATCCCCCTCATCCAAGAAATGGAAATGGATTAATTGATTCATCAACAAACTAATCATCGGACAATACCCGAATAGGGGTTTCCAGTTGCCATGACCCAAGTTTTAATCTAAGATATGGAAATGGAGATGTAGAATAAATGAACCATCAGGGCATAAGTACACATACTCGACACTCTACTCAGGTCTACATTAAAGCCCAGAGACAATAAGGGTTTCACAACACAGGGTCATAAAGGTTTTTCCTTGTTAGTTTGGCGAGAGGAAAAAACCCCACATTATGACTTTCATTGCGTATAAATAAGAACTTGAAAAAAAAAAACAATGTGCAGAAGAAAGAAGTTAAAAAATGGAAGTCACCTACATAGGTAATTTAGATGAAGGTTTCTCTCTTAAAAAATTTTAAGGTCAAGGTGAATTGGCAATAGGTGAGGATTATTTAGGCAATGCTTAAATTCAAATTTCTTTGGTTATTATTATAAATTTTAAGCTAATGCAAATAATTTACAAGTCAATATTTAGCAGGAAATTTATGATTTAGCAAGAGATGAGATATCCTTAGATACATATAGGAGTCCACTTTTGGGGGGCATGTAGCTTTCTAGCCTTATCACAATGGACCAAGTCTCATCATGGATTTGAACACGAGAGGGGAGAGTGTAAATCCTACCTTATAACTATTCAAACTATATTCTCCTCTTACACATATCTTGGAGTGCTTTTTGTAGACCAATATAATAACTTGTAGTGCTTTTGATAGGTCATTCTCTCAACATAACCTAAGTTGAAAAAATAAAGTGGCGGCTAATTTGCAAAGGAGAGGGATTGAAAGAACATGTTACACTTCATAAATCTGCAAGAAAATGTTTTGAACTCTAGTTGCACTTTGCTAAGTCATGTTTATATTTCTTTCACATGTTAATGCTATCAGCTATTTATGTGATTGTGAAGTTTGGAGTCTTAGAAACTAAACTTATACTTGGGCTTACACAGAGAGAGTCCTCATTTTATCTTTTCCTGAATTGTATACGTTAACAAGGAAATCCCACTAGCAAGTATTTTAATTGACTTTAAAACCTAAATCCATTATGCAAATTTCAACTATATTACTATTCAGTGACATTTCTTTACATAGTGCCAATATGGGTAAAGTGAATAAATAAAAGCCATATGTTCTCTTAGACATACCCATGTTCAAACCCTATAGAGAACGATATGTAAGACTGAGAAACATAGTTTCTATTGTGCTAATGGAGTATGAGGTTCATAAATTCCCACAAAATAGAGACCCTTATATAGCCTCATTCATCTATGAAGCTATCTAAACAAGGGACCAAACACAATCGGTATGCATAATGTGCACCCTTATTTGAGAAGGTAGAGATCAATGAAAGATTCTATAGATCTCTCAAATATATTGTAAGATATCATTCCAAGAAAAATGCATCATTATTACATTTATTGCCGCATATGGGTGCATCATTACTCATAAGTACATCATACTATCACATGGTTAGAGCTTCCAATTTGGTTATTTTGAATTCTCTTTCTCTCACCAATGTTACATGGAGTTAGACCACCATATTTTCTAATATTAACAAATTTGTAAATGATGTAAAAATGCATTATAATTAGAAAATCACTTGGTTTTCAAGAGAATAATAGATTATGAGATTCTAAGTAAATATTATTTCCTCTTGAATGAACCATACACATCAACATCATTATTTTGAGTTATTTGTTATAAAAATAAAAAGTACTTAAATCTCCTTTTCATGACAATAATGACTCAATATAAAAAAAAATACACTTATATTACTAGGTTTTTGTTTGCTTCTTTGTGTTCCTTACCCTAAACTAATTGGAGATCTTAGCACTATTCTTTGTAAATTTTATTATGTTTGTTTTTTCTTCTATTTTTAAATATATTTGAAGAATAATAGGGCATGAACCTATATATGTGTGGTTTTAAGATCACTTCCTTCGATTTCCAAAATTCCAAGTTCCCTTAAAAGGATTTTATGTGGCTTCTTTCACTAGCATATCAACATTTCAATTTTTCTTTCGAAACACATGTTTAATGAAATATTTTTGAAGTGTAAAGTCATTCTAGAATTTTTTATTATTGAAGGGAGGATAATGAGTTGTTTTACCTAGGATTTACCTATGACTACTTGTAAATTAATTAGAAGCCACCATAGACATTTAGGTTCCTTATTCCTCAACCATTATTTTGATTAGGTTTTGATTAGGTGGTTGTGCTTACTATCTCAACTTAGTTGTTTGTGCAAACTCCTAACCCAAACATAACTAAAAAAGAATTGCGCTCTTTGATTAGATTACAGGCACATTTAATAACCTTAGACCTTGGATTCCTAATGGATGTTCTATCTAAGAATCAAATAAGATCAGAGTGATCCAAATTGATTGATCAACATTAACTATGGATTTTGGAAGAAACCTTAGAACGAACTTTAGTTTGTGAGAAACTATCAAAATGGAGTATCTTGTATCATTAAGAATGTTGTTATGTCTAGCTAAACAAATAATTCACATATAGAAGACTAAAAGGACCAAAATGTCTAACTTACCACTATGTTTTGATTAAGTTCCGATCCTCTAAAACTTGTTCTATATCAACTCCTCCTCCATCACGGATACCTATGTGCTCATTTAATGATTAATCAAATAACTAATGCAAAATGATAATCTCTACACATAAGTTGACTGGTTTCACCATTCTCGTTATACATAAATAGAGTTGAAGCTTTAACTTTGCATTTTTCAACCTATACCATGTCATAATTTTATTTTCCATTACCAACCAACTAAATATTTTCACGTTTAAAAACTATTTTACAAATCATATTCATTCCACCATTTATTTACAAAACATATCCATCCCTACTATTTTCTATTAACCTTTCACATTTAACAACTCCTTTACAAATCATATCCATCCCACCATTTATTTACAAAAACATATTCATCCCTACTATTTTCTATTAACCTTGAAAATCTCCAAATATAATACCAAAACTCTACTTTACACCAACATAATCTTACATGTATTAAAAAAATTAAAAAAACCTACATCTCCACCTCATTTTAAACCATCCTCTTCTTCTCTCAATGAATTTCCAAAGTTTCTGTGTTACCCACTAAAATTTTCCCAGAGGTCCAAATCTGGCCAGGTCCCCTCCTTACAAAACACTCCTTCAGTGTCACTCCAGTGTTTCGCTTTAGCTATTGAGCACCATCGTACTGAGGCACCATGGTAAGTTCTTTTAAGGGCCTGACGGTGTATTGGGGATCCCACTAAAATATATATACAATGACAACATTATCTTAAAGTCCCTTAGTCTTTAGAAAATCTATGTGGTGACTGCGCTCCATATAAAATAGTTGTAATGGAGTGACATGTCTCTATGAAGTTCATGATAATGCAAGCCATGCTTTTCGAGCCCACAAACATCGGGTGTTAAAATACGTAAACAAGTTTCTTTATGCATATTGATTGCATCGAAAGCTCTGTTGAAGATTCCATGCATATATGGACGTGTGCAGATGAATAAAATATTGAAATACCATTCCTATGGCGGCGATACGAAAATATTGTAAAATTTTTCCCTTAAAACTTACGTAAGATAAAAGACTTTTAATCGGCGCAGTCACTTTCACCACTTTCACCAACTATATAAAACGAACATCTCTTTCCACACACATGCTACTCGGTTATCATCCTATATCTTTGAGAATAGTGAGACTCTTTATGAGATTAGCAAATATTTTCCTGACCCTTTTGGCAGGTTGTCTATTTTGCTCTAAAATGTGAGTACCACTCAATTTCCAAACTTATTCTTTAAGATAGATTTTGGGAATCTTGGCTCAATCATTTTGAGATGCCTATGATGACAATGATTTTTTTTTTCTAGATTGTTGTTTAGAATTAATTGTAAAGATAATTTTTTTTTTTTGGTTTATATTTTTTTAAGCTAGTTCACAAACACTAGGTGACCGCTACATCCATGAGAAATCCATGTAGATCAATTTGAAGGGATCTACTTGTCGGCTGAATAAGTAGAGCCTAACCCCAATGACGTCAAGGAGATTTGACCCCATGACCTCCCAACTTGTGAGGTACTTAGCAACGAGAACTTGACCAACTGAGCTAACCCTTGGAGCTCTTCCTTTCGTTTATGTTAAAGTTCATTTTGTTGATAGATTTTTGATTTTTCTGTGTGTTTAGAATAAAATGGCTTTGAATATTACAAATGGAAGCAACCATTAAAAGCAACCCTTTTCCTTACCCTAGATATGTTCAATTTTCAACATTTTGAGTGTACTTTCATTAATGTTTAGTTCCATTTTCCCAATTTTTGTTGCTTTTCGCTCCTCTCAAGTTCATTTAAGCCCATTACATCATTATATTTATACTTAAGAAGAATCATGTATAATTAATAATATTTTAGAAAATGTTGGCTTTTACTTATTTACACTAGTCTATTATTTATCTCTAACATAGATTGTTAGTTTATGAGATGATGGATTTGCATTGTGAAATAGCTAAGGGGTCCCTAATGTTTAGGCTAGGAAAGTTCAACGCTTGAGAAGGTTATTTAGGTTTCGTAGTCTTTCATGACCCCTTTCTTCATCCATTGTACAAAACATTAGCTTGTTTCCACTCAGTGCCTACCTTTTGTAAAGATGAATACAAATTATAGCATTTCCCTTACTACCAATTATATTTTTACAAGCTTTATTGTTCAATTTTTCCCAACAATTAACCCAAGTTTATATTAAACTAAAGGTTGAAGGGTCGTATGTTGCTAGAAACAATACACCTATTTGGTGCTCGTATGTTGTCCTGAAAAATTGTTAGTATGAGTATGATTATGAAGTGCCACAATGAATCAACCTACTGTAAACTTTTAATAGTTTCCTCAATTGTAAACACATATCTCACCTTACTTAATGATCAATAGTCTAGATTCCATTTAGGCCCTATAGGGTATCCCCCAAGTGTGCACCAAAGATAAGTTACTTACCTTTCATTGTCATTGTGACAAACACCATCTAAAATTTTGCCTATACTTGAATTTTGGAGCCTATTGTGGATCTTGTGATCGTTCATTCCATAGTCACTTCTTGGTCGGTTGATGCCTTGTTAAGTCTTTAAGGTCCCTCTTGGATTATAAGTGTTGAAGTCACCTTTTAGCACATGATCAATCTACAATAAGTTCATGAGCGCATTATTTTTTGTAAGATTATATAGGCATAGCAAATTCCATCAAGAGTGTCCCTGTGTAATGTGCAATCCATGTTGATAGTCAGTGCACACTGTCATTGGCAATATCTAACTTTTGGTTGTGTTTGTACTTCTATTTTGGTGAGTTTTCCAAATTGTTGCTTTTGCACACCTCCGCCTTCGCGAGTCTAGTTTTCATGTTTATGACTATCAATTTTGCTTGAGTTCACCTTAACAAGTGTCATTGTAATGTTATCTTTGCTCTGGTATGTGTTGTCTTTACTGTCGTTTGCATATCGCAAGTGTCGTTCACACTTTTATCTTCATATCACAATTGTCGTCTTTTAGCATGTTAAGTTTTGCATATTATAAAAAAGATAGTTCTGGTTGTTTCAAGGGGTAATATTTGCGTTAATGAGTTGTTCTTATCATGTAAATATACATCACACTCATTTCGATAGTTTGGAGCACTATCACACAAGTTTTGTCATTGTCGTCGCATTGTGTATCTTTAGTGTCACACTTGGAGTGAGTTGTTGCAATGTTGTTGCATTGAGGAATTAATGTTGTTCATGTGTTCTAAGTGTATTATGTTGTGTTGTCAAGTAAACTAATTGTGTGATCATGTTCAAGTCTTTCTTTTGTTCAACTTTCTCTCACTGATCCAACACATAGTCAAAACAAGGAAAAATCCTCAACTGGGTCAATCAACCTCATTCATCCCTCCTAAACTAGGCATTGTGCAGTCTCAACCCTCAAGCAACATTCTTGTATCTTGGCATTATTCAATGCACAATTTCTTCCTTCTAGAACTGTACACTGTGCTATCTTAGTGCTCAAGCCCAATCTCTGAGTTCCAAAATTTTTCATTCCTTATCTCAAGTCCATCATTAATTGCACATTTCGCAGTCTTAGGTCTCATGTGTCAACCCTGAGATCTTGAGCTACACAGTTATGCAATCACCTGGCCTCATCTGTCCTCGCAGTGGGAAAATTCAATGCTCAAGCCCTTATCCTAACTCCTCTAGTCCTTCAACTGCACAGTCACTTAGCCCTGGCCTTCCAGAATTGCGCATTCCATAGTCTCAATCATCAATCCTCAACCTTGAGCTCTTAAACTATGCAACTGCATAATCCCTTGGATTTTGTCCCTCCAAAATTGTGCATTGGGCAACCTCAGGCCTCAAGCCCTAGCCTTGAGCTCTTGAACCCCTCAATTATGTATTCATTTAACCTATTCCATCCTAAAATTCACATTGCAGAGTATCTAGCCTCAGTCCGGGACCCTGGCCTCTAGAACTACACAATCCATGAGTTAGTCACTCAACTAGTCACCAGTTCAAGCCCTAACAAGTGATTTCATGAAGTAGGTTAGAATAATGGTTTTTAGACTGATATCATCTTGTCATGAATGTCTTTAAGTTGCAAGTAATCTATCTTGTCATGACAGGATGATGATGGAGTGAAAGGAGAAAAATATCGTGCTAGAAGACACCTATGGAGATGAAGAAATAAGATGATCATTAGGCGAGAAGGCAAAGGGACACCATATTACAATAGAAGACCAAAGATCAAGATCACATGAAGACTCCAAACTGATTCACAACCCTTTGGAGGGTGGATATGAAGAACAAAGCATATCTCTTATGAAGAAGAAGTTTTGGATATATCTCTTATTAAAGAAAGAAACATCAAAGAGTGGCTTGACATTTCCATGTCATCATGCAGTGCATGTCATCAGCGTCATGTCATGTCATTTCATGAGTCATCATGTGCTACATCATTTTGTGGATTATGTAAATTCAATATTGGAAAATGTATTTTAAAGCAGGAGTCCAAGAGTCATGTCCAGAATATGAAGAGTCATGTAAGAGTTGAAAAGTCATAGAGAAGTCAAAGAGTCATAAGGGTAGTCCAAGAGTCACAAGGGAGGTGAAGGATCACCCAATTTGTTATATATACACCATCATTGTACAAGCAAAGGAATTTTCACCTTGGCTTCTCCCATTAGGCATAAGAGAGACAAATTCAAGGCTTTTGGGGAGCAAATCATGGCTCCAACACTCCACTATTGGAGCTAGTGATGTCCACTGTATTAATGTATCTTGGGACTTTTATGTAATACTTGAAGTGTGATGGCAAACATGTTTTCATGCATGGATTGTGAACATTTGTAATATTGTTCTGTGATTGTTTATGATTCATGTTTTCTTTCACCTGTACTAAAGTAGTTGAACTATTTCAGTTATTTAGTGCTTATTGAAAATGTGTTGTAATGGTTGTAACACTTGTAGCATCTATGTGGACTATTCTGCTTGATGTTAGGCAATTCTCTTTTCGCTTGTGTGCACTTCTATTAGGGTGGTACTATTACCTCTCTCTTAGGGGCTTACTTTTACTCCCTCTAGAGTAGAAGAACCTTGATACACCTGCAACTGAACATTCACCAGATACACTTACTTGCTTTTTCCAAAGGCACATATGCAGTTCTCTCTCTTGTTGATAGCTTAAGCAAAGGAAAATCTATAAGAATATATGGTAGTTGGGCTTATATTTCGGATGGGGCTCCTATTCACATCGGGGAAACCCCCTTGGTTGACGGATTTGCAACACCATAAAAAAATGGTGCTAGAGGGAGGGGAGATGACAGGATGTTCCTATTGAGTCTGCTTTGAATCGCTTATAAAAAATGGCTCTTTCTCAAATCCTGATCCTAGGATGTTTTTCTGATCTTACCATCTCTGCGGAAGTTATCCATAACTTGTCTCAATTTAATTTTGACGGCGAGGGTGAATTAACTCTTCGTCAACATCTGTTTCAAGTTGTTGTCGTTGTTTTTTTTTCTTTTTCTTTTGAATGGAATACATTTCAAGGATGCCAATTCTATATTGCTCACCCTCACATTTGAAGGTCCTATTAAGAGATGGTATCAGGCATTACTGGTTGCTTCTATCCATTCATTCAAGCAACTTGCGAAGGAGCTTTGTAAATAATTTGATTAGTATGATTACCAAGATGTTCTTAAAATAATTAATCAACTAATACTGAAGCCTAATGAATCAATTAAGGATTTCTCTGATCAATTCCCACACCTTTTTTATGAATTTCTTGGAGAAGATGCATATTGGGATTTCTTTAACAAAAGTTTAAGCGTTTGGTTCATATCTCTTTTCATAGTGAATCCGAACCTCTTGTTGTTTCTACTCTCCCAACTCTTATAAATCATGAGACACCTCTAATTTCAGAGGAGTAGCCTACTACTCATTTTTTTCCTTGTCCTCCTCCTTTTCCAGTACCAATGTCGGTTCCTCCTTGCGATGATAATAAAGTGGGTAATCTGAAAATCAAATTCCTAATCCATCTTCTCATTCTCCTTCTACCTTTCATGATTAAGATCCAATGGAGGAAACCCTAGAAAGGCTCATGAACCCTATGGTGAAGACTAATTCTTCCACTCCTCAAGATGATTATGGCATTTTTAACATCAATCAACATAGTTACCGATCAAACGAGAACTTTACTTCAAAATTAGAATTCTAGCCAAAAACCCCAAAAAAACATGAAAAATACGTTGAAAATGAAAAGTGTTGATGCTAGAATAACACACACACACACCACACACACACACACACACATATATATATATATATATATATATTTTTTTTTTCTTTTGGGTAAATTTTCAACATTTTTTAAAAATGGCAAGTAAAAACCATTTTTTGTGTGCAAAAGATACCCTAAAAATGAAAAGTGTTGATGCTGGAATAACGTATTTTTTTTCTAGAGTAAATTTTCAACATTTTTTTAATAATTATGTTAAAAATAAAATATCACGACTCTGAAAAACTTTAAATTTCCAACGATTTTCAAGCATGATATTAAAGATAAAATATCGCGTCTTAAAAAACCTTAAAATTCTAATATTTTTAGGCATGACATTAAATTTAAAATATCATTCTTTGAAAAACCTTAAAATTCCAACAAGTTTTAGGCATGGTGCTAAAGAAAGAATACTTATAATTGTTTTAAACCATAACATTAAAGATAAAATATCATGACCTAGAAAAACATTAAAATCTTGACAATTTTTCAACCATGGAATTAAAACCAAAGATTATGACTGCAAAAAAATCTTAAGTTTTCAAAATATTTCAGGTGTGACATTATGGGAAAATTTTATGTCTAAAAAAGCTTAAAAAATGAACACTTGAATGAAAGAGTTATTATACCAAGATTAATTTATTTTTTAAATGCTAAAGACAACTTGATACATTGCAACAAGAAATTAAAAATCAACCATCAAATTGACACAAGTGTAGGTGAACTTTACCCACTGTAATGAAAACTTAAAGGCCAACCATGAAATTGAGACATTGTGAGGGAGGACTCAATTAATTATAACGAAAATTTTAAAATCAACTATCAAATTGCACATAATGGGATTAGGTGGCACAAAAATAAATAAATAAATAAATAAAAATGGAAAATACAAAAGAAAACAAAAATTTGAATATTGGAAAAAAAAACACAAAAAATAATAAAAAAAAATAATAACAAGTAATATAAACATATTCTTTTTTAAAACATGACAATAAAAATTCAAATATAAGAAAAAAAAAAATTAACTTGTAAAACAAAAAGAATATATAAAAAAATAAAAATATAAAAATATAAAATACACATAATTTACAAAAATAAATAAAAATTAACAAAAAGGAAAAATAATTCAAAAAAATTACAATTAATAATAAGTAAACATTAAAAATTAAAATTAAAAAAAAAGTATTAAAAAATAAAAAACCAAAAAAAACAAAGCGAGGGTTGGAATTAGTCCTTGCCACCCCTGGGTCAGTTTGTGAGGTTTTTGTTTTGTTTTTTAGTTTTAATTTTTAATTTTAATTTTCTTATGTAATTTTTTTTTATTATGTGATTTTTATTTTTATTTTTTTCCTTTAACTTAAAAAAAAATTGTTTTAGATTTTTTTTTTTCTTGATCAATTTTTAAATTCTTTTCCTTAAATTATATTTTTTTTTGAAATATTTTCTTTTTAGTTATTTTTTAATAATTTTTTGATTATTTTATTTTTTATTTTACAAGCTATTTTTATTTTTTTTATATTTGATTTTTTTTTGTCATGTTTATTTATTTATTTTTGATGTGTTATTACCAACATGAAAATCACCAACATTTAAAAAAATATATCCACACTTAATACATTAGAAAATATAAAGTGTAAAAAATAAATCTTTTAAACAAAAAGTGTTGATGTTGCATTAACACTTTTCAAAATCAAGATGAAAAACACTAACATTTAAAAAAAATTGTTTATGCTTGATACATAAAAAAAATTCAAAGTGTCAAAAATATGCTTAAAAAAAGGGTGTATTCTGAATAACCACTTTTCGAAATCAGGTGATTTTTTTACTATCTCGAAAAAAGGGTAATCGGTAATTTTCTCATTTGATCGGTAACTATGTGAATCTTGAATCTTGTTCCATCGAAATTATTACTTCTTTAAGGGACATATGTCACCCTCTATCATATATATGCCATGAATCTTTGTATCATGATTTTCTTGATCAATTTACTCCACCAACCAGCTCTTCACACTCTCTTGACTTTCAAGTCGCTGGTTCAAATCGCAATCAGGTACAAGGCAGTCACATTACATAGGTAAAGGGGCAAGAAATTGAAGAGACCTTTGATCTTTCTTCTCTTTTTCAAAGTTCCCCATGTCAGGATAATGCTTTTCCATCCTTGGTTGATTTTCAATCTGAGAATCTTGATGATGAATCAAATGGAATTTACTTACCTAATCAATTTGAAGTCTTGGGCAACAATCATTTTGATGATTATGACAATGTTGATGTATGCGATGACGAATGCCCAAGTGCATCCACTGATCTTTTAGTTTCTCAAGAAGATTTAGTTTCAAAAGATTTGGATCTCAAAAACATTTTGGTCAAAAAAGATTTGCTTATGAACACTTTTTCCTCTTCACCTCCCCATCCCTTGTGCTATATTGTTTGTAGTGCGCTAACTTGCGATGAAGATACTCCATGATCTTAAAGTTCTTCATTTGATGAGTTAACTTCTCAATTGACACAATGCAGTGAGATTATCCATGAGGAAGAAGAAAGTAATGAAATATTGAGCATCCATTCCTTTCCTTATTATTTCTCGTTTTTCTAGGGTGAAAATATTTGACTTCGTGTGATCACAAGATATTTTCGATTCATACATCCTCAGACTTGTGAATAGAGGAACATTATGACCTGAGTAATCTGTTTGTTGAAGTTGAAAAATCTGATAAAACTAGTGATGTAGATGGCTGCCATCTGAATGATGGTGATCTTGTTCATAACAGTTGTCCACATGCAATTTGTGATTTGACTTAGTTTACAAAAGGTTGTTATTTGTCTTTTCAAAGTTCCGAAACTTTTCAGGAGGTCGAGGCACTTCAACTCTCGTTGATGGTTATGTTAGGTTCTCGCATTCTTGGTGAAATTCATGAACCATGTCAGACCTAGATTTTTTCACAAAAATTTTTCATTCATGTCGTTTCTCTGGATGCAAACTCGTTCTTGATAGATTTGGGATTTCTCATTACAATTTTCCTATTTCTTGATGTCAGGTTTCTGATCATATTGTTGTAATGAATCCATCCTCATGCAAATCTCTTGTATTGAATTCAGGTTTGGAATGTACACCTTTCTTGAATGTGTGAAATCGGGAAGTAGATCAATTTCAATATTACTTTTGGCTGAAGAATTCATATTTGTTAAGTGCTATGGTGGATAATCAACTTCTAGTCTCTCTTGTGAATGTCTTGATGACACCAAAAATCCTCTTGAGTGTTAGCAAGTGCTTAAGTTATTTATTGAATTGGGTTCCTGTTTTTCATCCTTTACATCCTGACTAGTTTCATATGTTCTCTATAATAGCATTCCTTTTCAATTCTTTCATTGATTGTGATGCTTGTGCAATTTGTCACTAGTTACAGGAAAACAATTTGTCACATTTAGTATGTGAGGCAATTGATTCTATTGTTCAGAGCATTTGCAGAACTGTTCAATTTGATTTATCTTTGTTAACTACTAATTATAAATCTAATGCTTTAATGAACACATCTGATCATGATTTCAGCTATGATCACGGTTATTCAAATTACTATTTTCTCGTCAACACATTAGATGATAGTTGTTTTACATATTTTGATATTTATGGTTCAACATCTCGCTATTTGGGTACTTGTAAAGCAGTTGAGGCACTTTGGAATTCGTTGATGCTTATGTTGGCTCCTGATTTCTTGGCATGTTTTCTAAATATGATCAAATCCATTTTCTCTCACAATATTCCCATCCTCACCCTACACTTTTAATTGAAAATTCATCTTTTCAAATATTCCAGGGTTCTCAAGAGGACTATTTCAAATTTTATGATCCAATCAGTGAATGGTTGGAGCAATCTTACTTGGAAAGCTTCATCACAAATACAAAGTTTTGATCTTTCCTCATGCTTGCTAAGAAGTACAGTGCACATGAATATGCATTCGCAAGAAGTCTTCGAGGTTTGTTTAATTATGGTTTTCATAAGAAAGCCAAGAACGTGAGATGGTTAGAAGTAGTGGTTATGACGTATCTCTCTATTGACATGAAAAACATTCAATTTTTTGTGCAAGATATTCAAGCTCTTGTCTTTTACATTGCACTATTTTTTTTATTTGTTCTAATTGCTTGTGTCTTTGTGTATGATGGTTGGGAGAAGCTACAGTGTCTACATTGGAAATTTCATTATACGTGACCCTGACCTTCTAGCTAGTCAAGTTAGGAGTAGGACTAGCTGCATTCTAGTTTCCACTCTCTTGCACTCATCCTGCACTTATTATCCTTAGTATTTCTTGTGTTTTCCTACTTTTGTCTTGCATCGTGTTTGGTTTAGCCTCCTTTTTCTTATGCTTTTGTTTTTCTTTTTGGTTGTGTCATGTTTTTATTTTTTTATTTTGTTAATGAGACTTTGCATGAAGGGTGTCCCATTTGGGCTCAAAGGACAATGTGGAAAAATTGAAAAGGGCTTTGTGACACTATAACATTTGGCTAATTCTCGTACCTTCTTCTTCGTCTTTATTATCCCTTTGGTCAATATGTTCTGGTGGAAAATATGATCCTTGTGTAAGGAAATATCTGTGTTGAATCATGATCTCTATGTCTATTCTGGAAACATTTTGTATTCACTCGATTCTTTATGTTTCAGTGTTTTTCATGCTAATCCAATAAATAGAGAAGGAAAAGGGGAAAATAGTAACGAGAAAACCAATATCAAAGGTTTTATTTATACTTCTTTGAAGGGACAACCTCTTCCGCTCTCAATAAGTCAGGATCCCTCTTCTACCCATGAAACAAATAAGTGTTGATGCACAGTTCTATATAAAATAAATAAAGGGTGAAAGAAGAGAAAGGCTTCCTGTGTAGGGAGGTGAAGCAAGCAACTCCACCAGGATACTGTCCAGGCCTGCTGGTAGTGGACCAACACCAGAGATGAAAAAATATACTCTAAATATCCTAAGCTCACGAATAATATTACCCTTATGATTCGAAACATTGCGATATCATTGGCCTTATGGATGTGTTCAACTGAAAAAGATATGGAGGGGACTGTATCTATAACTGGGTTAAGTGGGAAAACCAAAGTAATCTACACGGAGAATCAATACTTCCATAGAAACTAGACCCTGAATGAAATATTTGACCAAGGCAAAGAAGTTGGTGTCCTATTAGTTTGTTGCCAAGTGTTGTCACTGTGACAAATACCATCCAAAATTTTGCCTACACTTTAATTTTGGAGCCTACTATGGATCTTGTGATTGGTCGTTCCATAGTCTCTTCTTTGTCGATTGATGCCTTGTTAAGTCTTTATGCTTCCTCTTAGATTATAAGTGTCGAAGTCACTTGCTCGTACATGCTCAACCTACAACAAGTTCATGAGTGCATTCCTTTACGCAAGGTTGTATAGGCATAACATAGTCAATAAAGATTGTGCCTGTGTAATGTGCAACCCAGATCGGTAGCCAATGTGCACTGTCATTAACAATCTCTCACTTTTGGTTGCATTTGTACTTCTATTTCAGTGAGTTTTTCAAACTGTTGCTTTTGTGCACCATCTCCTTCGCGAGTGTCGTTTTCATGTTTACGACTATCACTTTTGCTTGCTTTAACATTAAAAAGTGTCATTTTCATGTTATATTTTCTCTGGTATTCGTTGTCTTCACCATCATTCACATATCACAAGTGTCGTTTTTTAGCGTGTTAAGTGTCGCATATTGTACAAAAGCTAGTTCTAGTTTTTTCAAGGGGTAATCTTTATGATAATGAGTTTTTCTTATCATGTAAACATGGGTTGCACTCATTTCCAAAGTTTCGAGCATTATTGCACAAGTTTCGTCATTGTCGTCGCATTGTGTATCTTTAGTGTCACACTTGGAGTGAGTTGTCGCAATGTTGTCACATTGAGGAAATAATGTTGTTCATGTGTTCTGAATGTTTTGTGTTTTGTCATCAAGTGAACTAAGTGTGTGATCATGTTCAAGTCTTGCTCTTGTTCAATTTTCTCTCACTGATCCAACACTTAGTCATAATTGGGAAAAATCCCCAAATGGATCACCCAACTTCATTCAACCCTTTTGAACTAAGCACTACACAGTATCGACCCTAAAGTAGCATCCTTGCCACTTAGCACTGTGCAATGTGTAGTTTCTTCCTTCCAGAATTGCACACTACACAATCTCAGTGCTCAAGCCCAACTCGTAAGCTCAAAAATTGAACAATCTTTGTCTCTAGTCCAACCTTAACTGTGCATTGCACAATCTCAAGCCTCAAGCCTCAACGTTGAGCTCTTGAATTGGTAGTTATGCAGTCACCTTGCCTCCTTTACCTCCCAGGCTACACAACAGAAAAATTCAATGCTCAAGCCCTTAGCTTGAATCCTTGGGTCACTCAACTATGCACTCACTCAGCCTTGGCCTTCCAGAACTATGCATTGCGTAGTCTCAAGCATCAAGCCTCATCCTTAAGCTCTTGAACTTCGCAAATGTGCAATCCCTTGGATTTTGTCCCTCTAAAATCGCGTATTGGGCAACCTCAGGCTTCAAGCCCCAACTTTGAGCTCTTGAACCCCTCAATCGTGCAGTCACTTAACCAAGGTCATCCCGAACTGTGCATTGCATAGTCACTAGCCTCATTCCTAGACCCTGGCCTTTGGAACTACACAATCCCCACTTTAGTCGCTCAACCAGTCACCAGTTCCAACCTTATCGAGTGATTCATGAAACATGTTATATTAGTGGTTTTCAAACTGATATCATCTTATCATGAATGTATTTAAATTTTAGGTACTCTATCTTATCATGACAAGATGATGATGGAGGGAAAGAAGAAGAAGCCCATGCTAGAAGACACCCATGGAGTTGAAGAAATAAGATGATCATTAGGCGAGAAGGTGAAGGGACACCAAATTACAACATAAGACCAAAGATCAAGACTGCATGAAGACTCCATACTGATTTACAACCCTTTGGAGGGTGGATACGAAGAACAAAGCATATCTCTTATGGAGAAGAAGTATTGGATATATCTCTTATCAAAGAGTGGCTTGACATTGCCATGTCATCATGCAGTCCATTTCATCAGTGTCACGTCATAAGTCATCATGTGCCATATCATTTTGTGGATTATGTAAAATTAAATATTGGAAAATGTATTGTAAAGTGGAATTCCAAGAGTCAAGTCCAAAATATGAAGAGTCGTGTAAGACTTGAAAAGTCATAGAGAAGTCAAAGAGTCATGAGGGTAATCTAAGAGTCACAAGGGAGGTGAAGGATCACCCCATTTGTTATATATACACCCTCATTGTACAAGCAAAGGAATTTTCCCCTTGGCTTCTCCCATAAGGCATGAGAGAGAAAAAGTCAATACTTTTGGGGAGCAAGTCGTGGCTCCAATGCTCCACTATTGAAGCTAGTGATGTTCACTGGATTCATGTATCTTGGGAGTTTTACTTAATACCTGAAGCCTGATGGCCATCACAGTTTCATGCATGGATTGTGAATATTTGTAAGACTGTTATGTGAATGTTTATGATTCATGTTTGATTTCACCTATACTAAAGTAGTTAAACTATTTCGATTATTTTAGTGCTTATTTTAATGAAAATGTGTTGTAATGGTTGTAACAATCACCTCATCTATGTGGACTGTTATGCTTGATGTTAGGCGATTCTCTTTTCTCTTCTGTGCGCTTATCATAGGGTGGTACTATTACCTCTCTCTTAGAGGCTCACTTCTCTCTCCGTAGTAGAAGAACCTTGATACACTTGCAACTGAACATTCACCAGGCACACTTACTTGGTTTTTGCAAAGGCACATACGTGCTTCTCTCTCTTGTTGATAGCTTAAGCTAAGGAAAATCTATAAAAATATATGGTAGTTGAGCCAATAATCCGGATGGGGCTCCTATTCCAAATAGTGTGAGGTCTAATTGGGACTTCACATCAAGGAGACACCCTTGGTTGACAAATTTCTAGCACTGGCAACACCTTTATAATTTTTCACAACTATGAGTCATCTTCTAAGGGGCACATTAGTATTTGATTTATGTATTATGCATTCATGGTAATGAATAATCAACATGTTTCTCTCTTCCTCTTATTTTACATTGACAAATTATTTAAGTTATTCATTTGACAACTTCATCTCATTGTGGTAGTATCACACACATAATAATGCCAAAGAATCTTGTATGCCTCTACCAGGCTTTAAGTCAGGATGAAAGACATTGTTGAATATATATATTGGAAAATTTTGAAATGACGTGTAATGGGTTGGAGCATGACTTCTCCGGGTGATAGAACAATGGCTCTTGAATCCTCATCGGCCAGTGATTTTGATGTGTTAAGAAATCCATTTGCATACATAAACAACTAATCATATGAAGGGGGGAGAGTCAAAATCAAAGGGATGAAATTTAAAAATAGAATTACTTTAATAACCAAATGAAACAAAACATTAAATAAATCCTAATAGTTAGAATCATTCCTTATCAAGCTTGTAAATGTTACTACTCCCCCATTCATCAATTGTGAAAGTGTATATCAAAATAGAGGTAAGGATCATGAAGTAAAATTAATGCGGGTTGCATGAAGGTATCTTTGTCGAGGCTATGGATAATCCTTGTAAGTGAACCAAGGTCTACGGTGTTTTGGTGACTCAATTGGGGCTATAGATGCTCTTTGGAAATGAGGTAAGCTCTATGATGTTGTGGTGACTCCATTGGGGCTCTGGATGCTCACTGTTAGTGGCGCAAAAATTAAAGGATAACATATCTATAATTGGTGAAAATATCCCAAATATATTAGGCCTTGCAATGGAATCTTCATCCTTGATTATCAAGGTAATATTTAAAGAAAAAAAAAAACTCTCCATTTTATCAACTTGGCACAGTGGATAAGCCTGATTGGTTGGCATGCAAGTTTTATTATTGAATCCCCCACTTGTTAACATTTGTTGGGACATGTTGCACACTGATTTTAGTATAATTTTTGTAGGAATTGAAAACATTGGAATGCTTACACTTCATACTTATGATCCAAAGATGATGAGCAAAGATTCATGGCTTCCCCATTATGGTCACCATTTATTCTCTTGGTTCATTCAAGGTCTAAATATCTTTGATTTTAGTTTTTCCTCCTATTGTTTTTTGAAAAGTTTATTTTTAAAGAGTTGTTTTCTTTTTCCCTCTTGATTTTTACATCAGGCTTCACTTTTTCAACTTATCAGTTATAGGACTAATGACCTGTTTGGGCCCAATTTTAGCTCTAGATATCTTTCAATATTTAAAGCTATTTCTTTCTCATGATCACTGAATTAGACAATCAAAAGATGAAGTTTCTTCTAACTATTCAAACTTTATTTTCACTTGATTATTCAATCGATCATTATTTCAAAATTGGGCCTTTTTATCCATTTGAATTTCCTTTTAGTTCCTAATCTATTGATTAAGTTGGATTTGCAAATAAACCCCCTCCTTTTTTTTTTTTTTTATATATCTTTACTCCTTGGTTAATTTTCTTCTAGTAATTTCCAAATTGACCCTAATCTTATGAACTAGCCATCTTCTATCCCTCAAATTATTTAACGATTTTCCCGAATTGTAAAATAAGCTTACTCTCATCTATCTTCCAAACACTCAAATGATAATCTTATTTGGACCTAACTAAGAAATATGGCTCTATTTGAAAATTGGGCCCCTTTCCTTTAAAATTATGCCCAATCCATAGATTAAAATCCGGCCCCCAAAATTATTGTTATTATTTCAAATCCTCGAATTTAGAACTTTGGCTCAACTTTTTAATCAAGCCTTTCCCAAGTAACATTCAATTGATCTTAAAGAATTCCCAATGAGGCCTTTATGACCTTTTATTATTTCACAGTGTTAAAAAAGGGCTTGCTGAGGAAATTAGACTTGGATTAATGTTGATTTCCAAATCATGCCTCTTTTTAAATTTCGAAATATGGGTGTGATTTTCAAATCATCCTTGACCTCCTCATTAGACCCGATTAGAAAATTAGATTCATTATTTCAATGTTTAAAAACATGCATGATATGGAAATCAACACTATTATTCTCATTCCGCACACACTCCACACACTTCTCATCATGCTCGATTTGAAAATCAAACCCATTATTTCAAAGTTTAAAAAGTGGCATGATTTAGAAATAAGCATTATTCTCCTCATGTTATGAACCTCCCCACAACCTCTCCCCAAAACACACAATTTACCTTAATATAATGATGGGAAACGCTTAACTAAATTCTCCCCTTTATTGATAAGACTATTTTGTCCTTTATTAGATTAATATTTTAAATATTTTTGAAGTGAATTTAATGGATTGATCATAAAAATATGTTACAAGTGCCTGCATTTGGAAGTGACATCAATAAACATATAGGTATATAAATTACATCATTTAGAGGTCTTACATAGTATATAAAAAAGGGTGAAATGAAAAATTATAAAAAATAGATTTTGACATGAAATTAAAGTCATGAAAAGTTAAATATACATAAAATACCTCTTTCAAGAGTCACAAGAAATATTTCCAAAGGTCCAAAGGAGTTGGAAGACCAAGGACCACCAACCTCCCATATAAATAAAATGCTTATTCCATGGAAAGTGGGAGGAAGAGAGGAGATCATGTATAGTTTTCTTCTATTAGCTGCATCATGTCTAATTTCATTCTCTCAATATCCAAAAGTCTAATAATGCTAGCAATGTCATGTGGGCTACAATGTAAGGTCCAACATGAGGGTGAAAATAGAGCTACTTCCTTTCCTTTGTAGGTTAATTATGTATCTGAACATGATCTCTACGTATCTGAACAAGCTCACCACATGCAAGGATGAGCTTGGAAGTGTAGGGATCGTGACAGCTAATGATGACATGGTGAGTCTTGCACTCCTCGATTTTCCTAAGAGCTGGCATAGCTACCAGGACTCTGTTAATGGAAGAGAGAAACTACCAGATTGGGAACGACTTTGGTCGGATTTGATGCAAGAGGAGATAAGAAGAAGCACCAGAGATGGTTCTTCATCCATGGAGGATGAAGAAAACTGCGCCTTAGTGAGTAACGCGAAGAAGGGGAAGGAGAAGGATTCTCTTTCCCAATCCAGTTCTTCCCATGGTGGGAATAAGTTTGACAAATTGAAAGTGTGATGCTTTCATTGTCATGAGGTAGGCCATTTTGCTTCAAATTGTCCACTGAAGAAAACTAAGAAGGGATCCATGGAAGGATCAGAAGGTGAGGCATTGGCCTCATAGTTCGAGTTGGATTTCACACTATTTGCATGCATGGTTTCATCCATGGTGGGAAGTGGTTGGTTTCTTGACAGTGGAGCTTCTTTCCACATGACCGGAGACAAGAGTTTGTTCAGTACTTTGGATGAGAAAGATCTCTAGATACTCATAGTGATGGGTAATGATGAAAGGTATAGTGTCTTAGGTGTAGGCACGGTTGTTTTCAGAGGGAGCATGGAGCTCGCATTGATGTCAAGTATGTACCAGGACTAAAGAGAAATTTGGTGTCAATCGTGATGCTGGAAGACAGAGGGATGTATTCTTTAGTAAGGGAAAGGTTTTCCTTAGACACATCATCACTAGACAGGTGAAGCAGATCAGTTCACGGGTCAAGAACCTATGCGATTTTGAGGTTCAAGATGCATGCAAGGCCTTGAGAAGCAAGGAAACTAATGGAGACTTGGTGGTTGAGAGGGAGAGTACATTACCTCTCAACATGCCGCCACAGGAGAAGTCTCAAACGATTATGGAGGAGCCACGATTAGTGAAGCAGCTTCAGGAGGTTATGGAGCAGTCACAACTAGGGAAGCAGAGAGGAGACAGAGTGGAGGCATCCATTCATGCAGAGACCTCCAGTAGGGGGAAATTTTGAGCCAGGTGGGCAAAGGGATCACATGTATCCATACCTCTAGGTAGGAGGTGGGGCGATGTGGAGTGACAGTCCTAAGAAGGCTGGAATACAGGCAAGATCATTGAGGTACCCAACCTCTTTGATTAGACCTTGCTACGGGAGCCCCGACGAGGAGTAGCAGGACTAGTTGAGTGGGTAGAGACAGATGTGGATGAAGCGGCAGAGAGAGCTACAGTGCAGGAGTCCCAGGACTATGTAGAGATAGCAGGCTGCAACAATGCGAGAGGCACATGAGTGTTGCACCAATGCAGGATGGCATAGAGAGGTGTGCAACGGTGTGAGATGCATGGAGTGTTGTAGCATCTCAAAGGTTAGAGAGGGAGCACTTGTCAGCAGCAGGTAGAGCTTCAGCATCAAAGTATGCTTCTAGCCCAACAGAGAGGTCAATGGGGAGTTTTTTGTTTCCAGAGTTGCTAGAGAAACCACACTAGGTAGAAGTGTTGCATGCAAAAAATTCCAAAGGTACAGGATTGGTTTCGAGTTGAATGTCTTTCTTGTTGAGAGGGAGTGTTGAAAATGGCAACAAGAAATGCTAAAAATAAAATTGCTAAATAGCACTACTATAAATAGCAGTTCAGGTACAGTGCTGGATTGAGCAACATGGAATGAGAAATGGAAGTGCTAAAAATAGCATTCTATTTTTAGCAGTTTGGGATGGATTCCTATTTTTAGTCAGTCCCTAGACTAAAATACGAAGTAAAATTCGAATTTGAACTTAACAACTGTTTGAAAATAAATTAATTAATTCAACATGAGTTAATTAGTTGTGAAAAGTCAAACATGAAGTCTATGTGAGGACATGCAATAGTTTCTCTATTAATTAAGGAATTTATCCATCGGTTAAAGAGATAAGGATGAGTTTTAATTTGAGTAGTAATTAGTTGCTCAGTTAACTGAGTCAAGTCCAGTTAGATTGATTTAAACAATTTGTTTAAATTAATGTAAGTTCAGTTAGTTAACGCAAGCTTGCATATAACTGCCACACTTCAGATAACTGAATATTCTCTCATGAATAACTCATGCATGTCAGTTCAGACAGAGACCCAGTTGAGATCCAAGGAGGGATAGTGTACTATCAGTTGGATGGAATTTTCCTATAAAGGAAGCTCATCCATGGAGAAGGATTTATCTCCTTCAGGATTGCACAGGAGGATCAGAGGTTAGTGAGTGTGTTAAAAGGCCAATTCACACAAGTGGCTGCACTGGACCCCAAGGAAAATTGCGTAAAGAAATAGGAGGCTTGGAGGGCAGAGAAGAAGGTTTGAGAGAGGCCTTTGATTGTCTATGAGCAACAGAGGGATTGCAGAGAGAACAGGATAGCTTGTGAGCTAATGCTTTTTGTAATCCAGACTATAGTTCCACTTGGATGATAATACAGAGTTGGGGTTTTAGGCTCAGGCTTTCCCCGAGTTATTTCTTTTGTGTTGTGTGATTGCTTCTCATTCTCAGTTATCTGTGTTCTCATTGATCGTGCTCAAATTGATTAAGCTTCTGCAAAGTTTATGGTAGAAGTAGATCTTGTATTGTGTTTTATTATATTGCATAATATGTTGATCTACAATGGGAATTTCTACACAGTGTACACAAGTATAAACTTCAGAGAGTCAAGGTATGCCCAATAGTAACACAGTAGGAACTTCAAATGTTTTACAAGTGATACCTTCCTTCTCCATCTATATCTGCAATCATTGTTTCTACCATTAAAAAAACAAAGAAATAATTAGTGATTCTTTACACCTTCTCATACAAATGCTAATTATACTTACAAATAAAATAATAATTTAACAATAACATTTAAGTTATATATAGAAAAGATAGATAAAAAATCTAAAAAATAATAAAATATTATATTTAAATTAAAAATATATATAAATTAAAAATTAAAAAATTATTGAGTAATCAACCACTCACAAAACAAATAAATTAGTTAAAAATTATAATCTCACATTTTAAAATATCATATAAAATATCTAATCAAAATCAAATTATCCCACCAAATTCTATGTAATAATAAATAAATTTAAAGATTATTATAATATAAAGCAATCACCCCAAACATGTAAGGTTTCCTCCAAAATAACGAAATCTACCTCATTTTATTCCACTCACTAAAATAACCACCTCTGCAATTTTCTCAGGTGAATATTTTTAAATACAAGTTTAAATTATTTATGTTTTGGTGTTTTTTTCTTTTAATTTAGTTAAACATTTATTGGGTTAGATTGTGATTGGTAATTATTTAAAATATTTAAATAAATAAATATATAGATTTAATGTTTTGGAGGTACTCAAATTACAAATTTCCATTTAATTTAAAATAAATTTAATTGAAAAATATATAAAAGTATTTCTAAAATTTAAAATAGTTAATTATTAAATTTTGGTACTTTATTTATATAAATATAAATTTCAAATTTATACTTCTAACAAATTTTTATTTAATTTTTAAAAAATCAAGTGTAATATGCATCGTTGCTATTTAGTACCTATTTTTTTATGGAAAATGTATTTGATAGCAAAATAATTCCATGATAGTAATTATAGAGTAATTAAAAAGTTTTTATATTTACTTGTTCACATGCCAAAATGATTTCTATTATTTATTTCATTCATAAAAGGAAGAAGATGAGTTTTTAAATAGAGATTTTGATAATTGTATTATTGGTTTAAAATAAAATAAAAATGTTAGAGTTTTGCCTTTCAATTTATCTAAAAGAAAAGTAGTTAATATATGTTTTTCAATTTATCTAAAGGAAAAGTTGTCAATGTCAAAGAAACTAAGAATGTTATATGTGTATTTAAAATGGAAAAGTATCATTTCTTAAATCACTAGTATCACACTTCACAAAACAACTCTAAATAATTAATATGTCGAAAAAGTGATTATTCATTTATTTAATTTGGTATATTGAATTTTTATATAAATTAAAATAAAGATGATGATTAACTTGTATTGATATAAAAGTTGTTTTATTGAAATAAGTTTTGATTTATTAGAAATTAAAACAGGTAAATAACTACTTGATTTGCTTTGAAATTTTAATGTTTTATTAAAACTTTAAAGAGTAGCATATCGCTATATATCAATATAGTTTTGATACGCTAAATGGTTAAGAAGATTAATATTATAAAAAATATTTTTAATTTATGATATAATGTGGGTGTACTAAAGATATTAAGAAAAATAAATTAATTTATTTTTTGTACTTGATCAAATTGGTAATTGGGGTATGCTCATCTATGCATCATACTACTATAATTTTAAAGCATATAATTTAGGTTTGAATCAACAATTTCATAAAAAACATCTTATGAATAATGCACTCTATTCTTCTTCTTTTTTTCAGTAGAAAAATCATATATTTATAATGCACTCTATTCTTTACCACTATAATTTTCAAGCATATAATTTAAGTTTGAATCAATAATTTCACAAAAAATATCTTAATAATACACTCTATAGTTAACTGAACTACATTTCAATATATTTAAAAATTAATTTAAATGACAAAATTAATTTTAAAAAACTATATATATATATATATATGAATAATATTTATTTTTTTAAGTTGAGTTATGTTACAATATTAATTGTTTTCAATATTATTTTAATATTTGAATGTAATAAATGTTTTGAGTGACATTTTATTCAATTTAATTAATAGTTCTGTATGAATTTAAAATTTAGAAATGTGGGTGCTTAAAATATTAGAGAAAAGAAATTATAATATTGAAAAATATATGCATCTAAAAATATGTTGACATAACTTAACGCCGTAGTTTAATTATTATGTTTTTTTGTCTTTTGCTTGAAAGTTATTGAAATCTCAGTGATATTTTGAAAAAATTCAGCAAAGATTTTTTTAAATTTAAATAAAAGTTGTCAAACTTCATCATTTTAGGTGCTTTAGAGATTTTTGGTGGTGCTGAATCCATTTCCACCATCAAAAACATGATTCAAATACTGCGTCTACAAAAAAAATTTGAATTTTTTTATTAAAACTCTGGCCACTTATAACCATCTAAATAATTCCTCCACTTCATAAACAACTCCTAAATTAACACTCTAAAATAGTAAAACTTTCCTAATTTAACTATCTAAAATAGTGAAACTTCCACGTTATACCTTAGCAGAATTTAAAATATTCAAATTACCAGAAATTTGATTCTGTTGGAACGGGTGAACAATGGTTTGATTTAAACCTGAAATAGGTCAATTTTTTAGACTTAAAATCCCGATCCGCTGGCTGAGTCTCGGTAATCGTTCTTTCTCTAAGGTACTCTATGATGCTTTTAGTTCAAATTAATCAACGGGAGAAAGATCCTGGGCCACTCAAGTACGCAGTGGATTGATTTGATTGGATTACTATTCTTAGAGTATAAATTTAGTGGCAGTGTTAATTAATTTTATGGAAATTTGGTAATATTATATAAATTTTTTAATTTTAATTTTATAAATAAGTTTCGTTGGATAATTATATATAAAAAATTTACAAAATTAGTTTTTTTTTATGCAAGACTCTGTTGTGCTCCTTGTTAATGGATGATCTAAGGCTCTTTTTGTGTTTCGTGCAGATGTGTTTGTTTACTAATACCTACGGGTTTTGGTGTAACGGCAATCATGACTCTAACAAGTGGTATCAGAACCAAAGATCTCGAGTTCTAAAAACTCCTGGCTCGGGTTGGGGGGACATTGTTGTGCTCCCCTTTAATGGCGGTGTAGAATTGGGGGGAGATTGTTGTGCTCCCCATTGATGGTGGTGCAGAAGGATGATCCTGATCTAACACTCCCCATGTGTTTCGTGGCATGTGCTTAAATGGCAGTGTAGAAGGATGATCCAACGCTCCTTGTGTGTTTCGTGGCATGTGCTTAAATGGCAGTGTAGAAGGATGATCCAACGCTCCCTGTGTGTAGAATTGGGGGGAGATTGTTGTGCTCCCCTTTGATGGCGGTGCAGAAGGATGATCCTGATCTAGCACTCCCCGTGTGTTTCGTGGCATGTGCTTAAATGGCAGTGTAGAAGGATGATCCAATGCTCCCTGTGTGTTTCGTGGCATGTTTGATCTAACACTCCCCGTGTGTTTCGTGGCATGATGATCCAACGCTCCCTGTGTGTAGAATTGGGGGGAGATTGTTGTGCTCCCCTTTGATGGCGGTGCAGAAGGATGATCCTGATCTAACACTCCCCATGTGTTTCGTGGCATGTGCTTAAATGGCAGTGTAGAAGGATGATCCAACGCTCCCTGTGTGTTTCGTGGCATGTCTGATCTAACACTCCCCGTGTGTTTCGTGGCATGTGCTTAAATGGCAGTGTAGAAGGATGATCCAATGCTCCCTGTGTGTTTCGTGGCATGTGCTTAAATGGTGGTGTAGCCCTGCTCCCTGTGTGTTTCGTGGCATGTGCTTAAATCGAGCGAAGTGTCTGTTTACTAACACCTGTGGGTTTTGGTGTAACGACAATCGTGATTCTAATAGAGTCAATTAAAAAAAGAAATTTGAATTTCAAAAATTTATAAAACATTGATTTTTAAATTGTCTACGAAAATATTTAAATTATAAAATTATCTCATAATTTTCAGAAACTTAAAATAAACTTTTATTCAAAATATTTCAAAATTAAAATCAAAATATTTTTTATTACTTTTTTTTTACTATCAATTAATTACAATATCAATATAAGCAACTAAAAACAAGTAAAATGAATTAAGTAAAATTTTTGGTAGAAATCACGTAAGAGAAATTTTTGGCCTATGTTTTTCAAACCAACAAGTGTCGTTCATCATCAGGACCAAATGATAAACCACACTTGTTGGTTTGAAACGGATGGTCTAAAAATTTCTCTTATGTGATTTCTAAAGATTTTGCTTAATTCATTATGGATCACAAAAGCTTGAATACAGAAAGTAAAATGAAATGAAATGATATTTTAATGTCCACGAGACTATAAATAGTCAATGAGACCATGAGTTCCCTATTTTTGGCTTTTTTCACTTCAATCCTTTTCCAATTCAAATTGATTATGAGCCCGCCCAACCTTCCAACAATCCCCTCACTAAAAAGACAATGCCAAGAAACTGATGCTAACATGTTCTCATAACTTTCTCTGATGCCTTTGAATGCATCACATTCCAAAATGAAATGTTTTTCCGACTCCACAGCCCAGACGTGCAAAAATGTACACACTCGTTCTTCCCAAAGCTTCTGTAGGCCTTTTCCACGGTCCTATTTCACACCAAGTTGATCTAAGTCGGTCCTTATTTGAGCAATAAAAACCTTTGCCCTCCACTAAATGCTAGCCCCAATGAACTAGTTGATGTGAGTTGATCCTTAATTGAGCAATAAGAACCTTTGCCCTCCACGAAATGCTCGCTCCAATGAACTCGTTGATGTGAGTTGGTCCTTGATTGAGCAATAAGAACCTTTGTTCTCCACCAAATGCTAGCTCCAATGGACTCTTTTGTTGCAGATCACAAGTCGGGTTGAATTCCACAATGTAATATTTTATCTTTCTTCCCAACTTTTTTCCCCATTCCTTTTTACGAAACTTCTCATAACAAACTCCTTTAGCTCCTTATTTGTGGGACATGCATTGAGGTAGATATTCTATTTTTGCATCCATGTGTTGTTTTGTTTCATCCACATTTTCTTTCTTTCACTCATACCTTCATTGAAAATAACATTAGGCCATCTACCTATTCTCATTTGCTCAATTCTTTTTAGATATCTTTTGAGCCACACCATAGCAATTGTCTCAATGAAATTTGCTCTTGTTTCACTCATCATTATTTCATAAGGTACTGGACTTTTTATTTTGAACTTGCTCAATATTAAGCGTTTTTAGATTTTCTCACTTTGTTTCCATTTTGAAACAACACTGCTACTCACTCACAATTCACACTCATGTAACATCATTAAACAAACTAAGAGTTCAAAAAACACTTTAATAGTTTTCTAAACCCATAACTCTACCTCTCTACATCTATTTTGAAAAACATAAAAAAAATATAAATAAATTCCAAAACTCAAAAATAACTAATTACCAAAATATCCTGCCGTGAATAAAGCCTTTTTTGACCGAAGGTGCACGGTGTCTTTGCGAGTTGTAGGTGAAGTTCGCTGTGGCCATGGGGAGTTACGACAAAATATGCAGACACCGCCTGCGGATCCAATGGAAAATTGCATTTCAGTATCAATCTGAATATGGAGTACAAATGTATCTAAAAAGGTCTACGTGAAATTGCATTTCAGTATCAATCTGAATATGGAGTACAAATGTATCTAAAAAGGTCTACCTGAAATTGTTTTTTGTGATATGTACTTTGTCATCAACAGAGTAGGAATTTCAAATGCTGAGTACACATCAAATTTGACAGTTTAAACAACTCTAATATTTGTTTCAATTTTTTAATATAAAATATTGACAATTTGTAAAGAATTTTGATTGTATTTAACAAGCAAATCACCCCATGATAAATAATTTGCTTGTCAAATTCCATCTCTGGTCATCACTCTTTCAATGTCATTGTCTTGCAGCGAATGCTTCTGACTTTGTTTTTTTATATATACCTAATACTTCATTCTCATTGCCATTCCTTTATTTGTATAGCAACTTGAGCCGCCAAGGGAGACTATTGTATTTATCACTTTAAAAATTATATGTATTTATTATTTTTTAATTAATGGTTTATGGATTATTTTTTAATTAATCATAATTTTTTTAGTTTTTATTGATTTATAATCTAGTTATATATAAACAAAAGATTTACTTTGATGACTTGCCACAAAGGAAACTCAACTAATTGTAGTAAAGATATTATAAAATGTTTTTATCTAGCAAAATTACCCAATACCCATACCAAACTTATCTCAAGGCTATATTTAAGTCATGACATATCTCTTACAATGTCATAATAAGACTTACAAAATAAAACCACATATAAATCAAACTAGATCCATGGATCTATTAAGTGCCAAGAGGGATCAAATATATTTTTACTTTAACATGACATGCCATTACAACATCTCGTCCATATTGTGGTAGAGAGTCCCTCTCAGCTCAATAATAAGTTATCAACCTAGATCCATCTTAATTTTGGATCTACTAAATGATCAAAAGATTAAATCTTTTGAGTTGCCAATCTTATTTTTTAATTTTCAACAATTCTACATCCCACCAGTAACCTTGTGGGTTTCTAAAAAATGGAAATATTATTTATTAATAGTTATAGTTTTAATATAATAAGTTTGAAAGATAGAATAGGTTAGATTCACCTTCATTATTATAATAAATATCATCATAGATCCATTTTAAGTACGGATCTAACATGAGTACATAATTCTTTAAAAATAAGATATAATAAGTACGTAATTAAAATATTTTTCTAACATAAAAAATAGTTATTATAATCATGTATATATTAATATAATTTTTTAAAAATATGTATATACAAGAAAAAAAAGAAATTTTATTATGTTATAAAAAATAGTTTAATGTCAATTAAGTGTGTACTATATATCATTTTTAAGAATTATGTACATATCCCTAAAAAAAAATAAGTTTTTATGGTTAGTCTTGTTTATACTTTATTTAGCATTTAAAGAATATAATTTAAACAATAAAAAATAACACATTGTATTTTGCATTCTAAAGAAGTTTGAGTCTGAAGAAATTTGATCCCTCTCAGCGCATGTTAGATCTATACTTAAAATGAATCTATGCTGTTTTTTTTGAGGAGCTGTACTTAAAATTGATCTATGCTGGTTTTTATTTTCAAAGAAAATGCACTGACGAACAAACTTCCATATCTCCTTATACTCAAATATAAGAAAATAAGACCCTCCTGAGGCTTCCGATAATTTATTCAATATATTGTTATATTTTGATAAAATCATATTTTTTACTTTCCTTCTATTTAAAATTAAAATTTATAATTTAATATAAAAAATAAATTAATATTTAAAAATAAATAAAAACTCTTCGTATATCAAACTATAATTCTGACACCTCTTAGAAAAAAAAATATACCAAGAAAACCTTGGGGAACAATTCAGATACAACGTTATGATATAAAACAAATATCCCAAACATGGAAGGTTTCTCTAAAATAACCAAATCTGCATCACTTTATTCCACCAAATCTACAATTTGCCTTACGAATCTGGAGGACTTTATTCCACTGACAGTTTTGTCTGGTGAAGAAAGGCCTTCCGGTTCAGAACTGCACAGGTGACTGACAAGAGACGACGAAGCGTTTTTTCATCGTTCCCATGTCTCTGCCACTTTAACTGAAGTCTGCTCTGCTCAGGGTGACTTATGACGAAATATGCAGACACCGCGTGGGGATCCAATGGAAAATGGCATCTAGTTTCTGTACAACCCAACAAAGTCATTAAATGTGGACTCTATTCAGATTATCTATAGTAGGAAAGAGATGCGTTATAGTAGGAAAGGCAGTAGTCTATAAAGCTATTTTTTGAAAGTTTTTTGGTGGATTTTTCCGGTCAAAATCCGGCAGTAATTCATTGGAATCCCAAGTTTGATAGCTAGTTTCTGCACAATCAATGGCTCCCAGGGGTTTTTTAGGGCGCTGAATCCAAATATGCAGTTAAAAAACAATTTTAACTGCTAAAAATCAAGATTTAACCTCATTTCTTCCGCCCGGATTCCGGTATCGGAATCTCCAAAAAGTCGCATTATAGACAACACCATTATATTGTAGTAAAAATTTTAAATGTAAATATATTGTAATAAAAATTTTAAATGTAAATTATGAGTCGTTTTTACTGTGATTTTTTGGATTTCTTTGTGTTATAATTTGGGGGAAAATTTTGAGATGAAATTTTGATTTGTGTTATCTAAACTGGTTTTTTAAATGTATATATCGATTCAACACCTTGAAAAACTTCTAAAACACTTGGATTGTGTAGGGATTAGATTTCAAAAGATTCCGCCCCGATTTTAGAAAAATTAGACCTAAAAACCCACCAAAAAAGCTTCCAAAAAGTTTCGCTGAAACCAACTTAGAAATGTGTGAATCATTTTTTTTTTAATATAAATATAAAAACTATCATTAGATTTAATTAAAATAATAAATAATCATAATAGATTTAATTAAGTAAAAAATAATAAAATAATAAAAACTTAATAATTCTATTGGATATTCTATTGGATTCAATTAGTCGTATCACTATTTTGTTTTATTAATAAAATCATAAACTCCACAAATTATAATTTGCATAGAAATTTAAATATCCATAATCATAACATTTCAGAATTTTATATTGAAATTTAATTAATTCTGTAAAATTTAATATTTATGATACATTTTTTTCATAAACTAATTAAAGTTGGCATATTACATTAAAAAATTATAAAATATGCTAAAGAAAAATGATACAAACACACACTCACAGATACATATAGTTATAAATATGATGATTGTTTTAATATAATGAGAAACAATAACATTTTTACTGGGTTGACTCTTAGTCTAATAGGGAGGATGTTGTAGTGGTGTAAATGTTTGTTTGTAAACATTTATATGTCCAATACAATTAAAAAATAATAAAAGGTTAAAAGTAATATAGATCCCTAAAGATGTTTTAAATGGTGGTAAAGCTTTAAATGTTCGCTCAATTAATAATAATAAAAAGTTAAAAGTAATGTCCATTGGGCATCTAAATTGGGAATTGTCTTGTTATGAAATATTGCCTAAATCATGAATTTCAAATTCATGGCTCAAACCAACAAAAAGGGTTAGAAGAAATAAAAATTCAATTTGTTATATTGTGATTTTGTTTTTATTAATAAAATTACGAGCATTTTTTTAGATGAAAGAAAATCAAAATAGACATATAAATAGTAGGATTCATTTTACCATATAAATTAAAATAATAATTTAATAACCATATTTAACTTTAATTAATAAACACATAAAAACTTAATACTTACAATATAACAAGATTCTTAACCATGGATATTCACCCCCACTTTACCATGGAATACAATGCTATGATTTATGAACATGCCCAAAAACAATAACTTATTTCACAATTAAAATATTTTAGTAATATTTTATTTTATAACATTTTTTCATTAAATCTTTAATTAATAAACACATAAAAACTTAATACTTACAATATAACAAGATTCTTAACCATGGATATTCACCCCCACTTTACCATGGAATACAATGCTATGATTTATGAACATGCCCAAAAACAATAACTTATTTCACAATTAAAATATTTTAGTAATATTTATTTTAATTTAATTTTATAACAATTTTTGAATTAACTCTAAAAGCAAAAAAAGTTATAATTACTTTAGAGATAAATTAAATCCTCTTCCTCACTACCTTAGAAATATATTTGTGGATATTCCATAAAAGACTAAAATCAAGGTTTTATTTTAAATAAATGAGAATAGTTAATATAGAGATTGAAATTATATAATAATAAATAATATTATTAAAAATAACAATAGATCCATCTTACTAATCATCTACCAAGCTCTAAGAAGAAACTCTTCATTTTTGAATTTTTTGAGGATTTAATATATAAAGATGTCATATTATATATATATATATATATTATTTATTATCTCCATCTTCCAATATAAATTAAAAATAGTGATGATGCATATTTGTAGCCAATGATATTTCAATAATCTCATTTTTAGTTAGTAAACATATAAAAAATTAATACTTGCAATAATCTCTTTTTCTATATGTAATTTATGTTATGCCTATCACGTTAACAAATAAAAGTTAAAAAATGCCATGCTTTATTATGAGTGTTTTTGCTTGTTTTGTAAACTCTAGATCCTTTCATTAATCATAAAAGAGTTACATATAGCTTGGATTTCTAAAAGATGACCAAAATATAGGAGATTCTTTCTATCAAGCTCAGATGAAACTAGCGAGCTACCTACCAATAACAATTATAAACTAAATATGGAAATGACTACTACATAGAAAACTCCCATAAGATTCAAGAATTCAAGGGAGGAAATGCCTTTGAGATTGACATGATTTTCCCCGAGTTAACTAATTATTCACCGTCTACTTGGATCAATGCCTTATTGTTCATGTAACTTGAATTTTTGGTTTTCTTATATTGCTTGGAGAGCACCTTGAAATCCTTCGTGTGAACCCCAAGACATGACTTTTAAGAATTCAAGCCCGATTAATCTTCTACCTTACACTAGAGATAGGCCTTGTAAAGAATCCTAGTGTGATGAATCGACATGCCCTTCATATCTTTTCCATGCCATTCATGTAGACAGTGATGGATAATTCAGATCCCTATCTTCTAGTAGGGTTTGTGCTTCATCTCCTTCTAATAGGGAGCAATCCATTTCTTATAGTAATGGAATTTTCTAGTACTCCTTTAGAAACTTTCGCACGGGATCTGAAGGAATCACTAAGAGCTCATGGGTTTTACCTTATGTTGATTGTAGGCTTGATTGAATATTATATTGCTTCAGAGAATCCTTTTGAGAGGAGAGAGGCTCAAAACTATTTTCAGATCTAGGGATCTAGTTACGATTTGAGGCACCCTAAGGACTCAAATTTCTTCTTCTTTGGGGGACTTTTCCCAAATCATCTTACTCTATCTGAAAGGGTGTTCTTCTAGTGATTCCTTTATATTCATAGGAAAATCTCTAGTAATATGCCTATATTCATGACAACATCTACATCTAAAGAGGACATGTTCAGAATCTAGAGGTTGTTTCCAAACACTATCTTGATAGTGAATAGCCATTGAATTTTGAATAGGTTGAGAAACATATGATGTATACCTCCTTCTCTTATTAGCATCTAAGACCTTGAAAAAGTTACCAGTGGCATTGCTACTGCCCTTAAGGGTTTCCACCTTCCAATATTCCTTTGGAATAGAAAAGAGTCGAACCCACACCGAGGCAGCAAGGAAGTCTTCCTTCTCTAGATTATATTGCTCCTTCCAAAATCACATGAAGAGACATACCTTGTTAAAATAATACAATTCTCCTTTAAAAACCCTCGATCTGTATTCCAAACTGGAGAAAATCACTGTGAAGAACCCTTTTGCCCCTAGCTTCAATTCTATTTGACCTTGGAGGTTCCATTTATTTTGGGTCCACCCAATCAAAGACCTTTCAAAGGGCTATAATCAGATGAACTTGGAACAAAGTTACCAACTTAACCACAATTGTACCGAGTTGTCATTTCTTTAGAGGTTACAAAAAATCATATAATTTTGAAAAGTGTTCTGGAATCAACCTGTTTTTTTTGCACATATTTTTGACACTTTAAATTTTCTTATGCATTAGGTATGTACAATGTTTTTTTAAATGTTGAGATTTTTATGCCAATTTTGAAAAGTATTGATGAAACATTGGCCACTTTTTATTGGGCTTACTTTTGACACTTCAAATTTTCTTATGTATTAAGTATGTATATTATTTTTAAAATGTTAGTTATTTTCATGTCAATTTTCGAAAGTGTTGATACAACATCATCCCCTTTTTTGGGCTTATTTTTAGTGCTTTAAATTTTTTTATATAGGGGAGAGATGCTTAATGTTGTGCAAGGAACATTAATTGATATAGTACAGGTCCCACCAAACCACCAGAAGTTGAGATTTGTGCAACCAATATTTAAACAAAAATAAATAACATTAAGTGCAAATATATTTTAATTTATGTCCAAAATTTCCCAAAACATTGATTGGGCCCACAACTGTCCAGAAATAGTATCTTAATACTTAAGAGTACAAATCATATTGACCCAACTAGAAAATAGATAAAATAATAAATCCTTCCAAAATGGTCTATTCTAGAAGTACAAAGTAGCAGTCACTTCAACCCCCACTCATCATAACTGAAGCTATGTATCCCAAATAAATATCCATACTTGCACATAATAAAAGTGAATGTATGTCAACCATAATTGTTGTGTTGTTCAACATTTAAACCCACTGTGTTCAATAAATGACACCCAACCCAATAGAATTTAAACCCATTGTGTTCAATAAATGACACCCAACACAATAACTTCAATAAATGACACCCAACCCATTCTATTTCCCATTAAAATAGATCAAAGCACATGGATCAACAAAAAACAAATTCTCATCCATTAGATCACATCCAATTAAATCTAGATCATACATTCAAAATGAAGCCATTGCAATCCATGTCCATCCTTGCCACCATTTAAATTCAAGTGCAAAAAACTATAAAAGAAGTTCAAGCAATGTTGAAGCCGCATGTTTACCATTCAAACTATTCACCAACCCTGGAGACAAACCATCACAGAACATTTGATAGTATATTCAAGTTAGTTATTTCAATTACAATACATTTTTCTTACAATTTTGTTTTCATTTCTCACAGTTTTTATTTCAGTTCTTACCGTTTCATTTTCATGAAGATATTTATTTTTTCTATTTTTCTATATTCTGGATCATTTTAAAGTTTGATTGGAAAATATGACACAACCATAATGGAGAGTATTGGCTAGCTATAGATGAAAAAGAATAGAATTCGTGGAAATAAACTTTAAATTGAACTGACAATTAAAATTGCTTATTCTAATTCAAATAATAGTTTATAAAAAAGAACTAAACCATATCAACATCTTAACTAGAAAGATCACTTTGTTTAGTTGAAATTCCTAGGATGTTTGTGAGTGTCTCCAAAAGTGTCATACTTTACAGTTTTCAACATTTAAGGATTAAATATGGTTGAAACAACAATAAGACAATGCACTTTATAAATAGGTCTAAGAACATAGCTAAGGCTACCCTTAGCAACCAAACGAAAGAGAGAATTTTTCAAATTGGTGTTGCCTGGATTGTGATTGCACGATGTCATTTCACCATCCCTTGGTAGCTTCTCATTATTACGCACTCTAGATCTCTCTCAGAATAATTTGATAGGAAGAATTCCAGCAGAGATTGGGTAGTTAAAGGCACTGCAAGTTCTCAAACTCAACTTTAATTTTCTCTATGGTTATATTCCAAAAGCGCTATGTAATTGTACAAAGATGCAATTGATATGATTCTCAGTAAACAACTTGATAGGGAGTATAACAACAGAAATTGGTCATCTAGTCCAGTTGGAACAACTCCGCCTCAACAACAATAATCTTAGTGGAATTATTCCAACTTCTCTGAGCAACTGCACTTCTCTCCAGGTTTTGTCCATTAGATACAACGATCTCACAGGTCCAATCCCCTCTCTACCGTAAATCTAGCTGAATATAGCATGATGGGTAGCATCCCTGAAGCTATTGGCAATTTGACTGGGCTCATCTACCTAAATCTTGCTCAAAATAACTTTACTAATAGCATACCTCAAGCCATAACAAAATTGAGACAATTGGCCACCTCAAATTTAGGGGCAAAGAATCTAACTGGCAAAATATCGAAGGGCATTGCCACTTTGAACCATCTTCAACAACTTTTCTAAACGACAATCATTTTACATCTACAATTCCAAAAGGAATAGGAAAACTTCATTCTCTTACAAAATTATTTTAGAATTCAAACAATATTTCTGGGAGCATTCCTGAAAGTATTGGTGATTTGGTTTCACTTCAACAATTAGATATATCTGAAAACAATCTAGAGGGACCAATCCCAGATCATATTTGCCAATCGGTGGGATTAGAAATGTTAGATTTGTCCAAAAACAGTTGAATGGAAATATTCCTTCATCTATAGGAAATTGTAAATCTATGAGGAATTTATTACCACACCAAAACAACTTGTCTGGGATATTACCACCAACTTTAAGTAAATGTACTATTTTACAAAGGTTAAAGGTGTCAGAAAACAAACTAAGTGGAAATCTAGAAATAAGATTTCCAATTTCTATGGAAGTTCTCTCTGCTTATGTTAATAACTTCTTTCACCCAATGTACCCAACTGCTAGATTTAAGAAAAAATAGATTAATGGGTCAACTACCTAGCTACCTTGTAACTTTGTATGAATTAAGAGTTTTAAGTGTTGGTTATTTAGATGTTTCATCTAATGAACTCTATGGAAGAATCCCACTAGGAACACAACTTGACACTTTCAAAGCTACTTCTTTTCAAAGAAACAAGTGTTTATGTGGTTTACCTTTACAAATATGCAAGGAAAAAGAAAAATAATTTATAAAAAAGAACTAAACCAGATCAACATCTTAACGAGAAAATATCACTTTGTTTAGTTAAAATTCCTAGGATGTCTGTGAATGTCTCCAAAAGTGTCAGACTTTATAGTTTTCAACATTTAAGGATTAAATTTAATTGAAACAATAGTAAGTTAGTGCACTTTATAACTAGGTCCAAGAACACAGCTAAGGCTACCCACAACAACCAAACAACTCACAAAATTACCATCTTTTCCCAATCCAAACTGAGGATGTTTGTGGTCACTATGAATAACAATAATGACAAACATGAGTCTAAACAAATTAATTCAAACAACAATAACTACAAGATCAACATCTTAACTAGAAAAGGAACCGAGTGATACTTTTTATAGTTGAAATTCCTCTTAGAGCTTCCTTCATGTATGAAGAGTGTTAGCTATAGGAATAACAAGAATATTGACATTAGGTCTCTAAGTTTCCAAAGAACACAACTGATAATTCAAGGATAGCCCTAAAGAAAACAAGCAATGCGGAAGTACATGAAGCACTACAGTCAACAATAAGTAGAGGGGTATGCTCAAAGTACTAGAAGGTGGAAACCTAGGGAAAACAAGCAATGTAGAGGTTTATGAAGGATTACATTTGACAATAAATATATGGGTCTGCTCAGATGGCAAGAATGTAGAAACCCAAATGATCTTTTGGGCAAATTCGATACTAAAAGCATGCAAATATGTGAATAGAGGCGTACATGGTACTTAGAAACCTAATGAACCTAAACAATATTTTTTTTTGTAAACTGCGGAGAGACCTTTCTTATTCTATTACTGCGAATCAAAAGCCATTACATATACGTAGTGGCCTCAACCTGCCCCGTAGGGAAACCGGGTATATTGGCCACCTTAGGTTCTTTACTGCCATCCAAAAATAAAAGGTCTTAAGCCTACTTGTCCATGCTAAATAAACTATACATTCATAGAGACTGCTAATTTTCCTTATCTTGATTCTATACTTATCAAAAAAAACTTCAGTGTCTAAACTGTTATCTACTATCTTCATAGAAACAAAATTGAGATATATTCTACCGAAACTACGCCTCCTTTCCTGGCTGCTGCTCCATTTCCTTCTTGATGTCGGGGTGGCATTGCTTTAGCTGCTGCTATATTTCATCCATCTTCTTGTCCTGCATTAACAGAGTAATCTGGATATTCCTCAGTTCCTTCTTGAGATTTGGAATCCCTTGAGACAGTTCAGCCATTTCCATGGCTACTTGTTCCATTGCCTTGGCGATCAGTCTCTTCATGACCCAATAAACGTGCAGCGCTTGTTTATATAGGGTCATGCGGTCTCTCGTGTTACCAGGGTCCGGGAGAAGGTAAACCCAATCTTCCATCTCAGGATCAGATTGTCCCTGAATAACCTCCTCCTCCATTTGTTGAATTATCATTCTGACATCTTTGTTGGTATTCTCATAATAGGCTCTTTTTGCAAATTGGACTTTCTTCCCCACAGTTCTTTTGGTTTTTCCAACAGAGGTTGGTGCCTGCTCTTCCCCTGCCCCGTCCTCGCTGGCCCCTCCATCCTCCCCTGCCTCTTTTTCTTCTATAGTTTCCTCCCTCTCCTCGCTTTCTCACGCCCGAAGCACTACCAGTTTCTCTGGCTCCCCCTCGCTCGCGGCCCTGCCAATCCTCGACCTTGCAAATCTCTTGGTTGTCCTCTGTCTCGTACTCCTCGCTCCTTCCCCGTTTAGCTCAAGACTGCTGTCTTTTCTCCTCATCCGATTCATATATTTCAACATCATCCTCTGAGTCGCCCAGAACCATAACAGTTTCCTCGACTTCTTCTTCATTCGCCACAGCTTTTCCTTTCTTTTCCCAATTGCTGCGTTCCCTGGTGGCGTCAGTCTCCTCACTTCGCCCTCTCCTTCTGGTCTCCATCTTCCCCGTCGTCTCTGCTCTGGGCTCCTGAGTATCCTGTTTGCGCTGCCTTCCCTTACAACTGACGCTCTCCCTCACCACACTCTTCCTTTCCCAGGCTTCTCGCTCTTCCCTACGCTTCTGCCCTCCTTCGTGCCACCCTCCTTTATTCATCCTCTCCCTCCGATTTCCGCCTGCGATCTTTGCATGTCCGCCTTGCCACCTGTTCTTTCGTTTATTGCCTATGTCCTTTCGCTCTTCGATCGTACCTGCAGACTCACCTCCCTTGTCTGATGCCCGGTCATCTCCGCCTCCCTTCATCCCCAATCTTTCTTTGTTCCACCTTGGAGTGTGATCCTGCGTAATTGTCTGGCTGCTCCGACCTATCATTACCTGGCCCTCCACTTCCCTGAGCACCTTTCGCGCCTGCATAATCTTAATTACTCTGCCCACCGCCAAAACCACCCTGATCGGGGGTCTCTTATAATCATTCTTATTGTTTTGTAGATTCCTCATGGTCTTGTTTTGCTATAATTGCCAGTTCCTCCCATCTCGGGTTCTCCATTACTATCGGCCATCTGTTGTCAATCTTCCCTTCCTGATCATTACTTCCCCAGTTGGCGGGAAAGTCTGCCGCCTTATTTCCTTTCCTCTTGACGTAGTTAATAATTTTATAGTCTATCTTCTTTAACAATTCTCCCAAATCTTGGACTATCCCAGCTGTTCTCCAGCTGCCCACTATCTGTTCCCAATTTTTTCCCATTGTTAAGTTTTCGGAGCATCTCTATTACCACCTGAGAGTCCCCTTCTATCTCTAAATTCCTGTAGTTGTTCCTCACCGCTATCCTTAAACCTTGGTGAACCGCCCACAATTCAGCTTCGTTGTTAGTCATTTCTCCTCCCCACTCTGCATATACCCATCTGATGTTTTCCTCACTGTCTCTAAATATTCCTCCAAAGCCAGCGTTCCCTGGGTTCCCTTTGGATGCCCCGTCGAAATTCAGCTTAATGAATTTCTCTTTAGGATATCTGAAATGCTCTGAACTATGAACCTGTTTATTCTGCCGGTTCTCTTTCTTGGGATATAGCATGTCATATTTCATATTCAATTTTATTAATATTTGTCCTTCCTCCTGATTTGTTTTCCATTCTTCCTCATCCCAATCTTCAGCAAGGATCGTTTCCCTGATAGAGCTTAGAACTCTCTTCCATATTTCTTCTGGTTTAGTATGTTTATCTAGAAAGATCCTACGGTTTCTTTCTTTCCAGAGGAGCCAGATCACGAACCCCACTGTCAGATCCCAAGCCCTCTTGACAACTTTGCAGTGGAAATTTTTTGTATTCCATTGAAAAATGGTTTTTTTATATCCCTGGGGTCTCTCTTTTCTTTTCCATATAGCTTTCTTGTCTCTTCCCATATTTGCGTGGCATACCAACAGTTATTCAGAATATGATCCTGAGTTTCGTTTTCTTTATTGCAGAGGCTACATTTCGAAGGACCGAGGAGGCCTCTCTTTTGTATTTTATCCCATGTTAAGATTCTTTCTTTTCCAACAAGCCAAGCAAATAAGGCTATCTTTGGCCACCATTTACCGTCCTAGATGATTTTCCACTCTATGCTTTCCTCTGCCCTCTCTTGATATCCCATCAAGTAATAGGCTTCCTTGACTGAGAAGGTACCTTTCATTGTTTTTCCCCACCTGAGAATATCTTCCCCGTTTTTGACTTTTATTTTCCTTGATTCCACTTCTTTTAAGTATTCTTTTTGTTGTTCTTGATTAATGTTTTCAACCCATACTTCTGGCTTTCTCCATTTTCTCCAAATTCCATCTGTCTCTCCTTCTTTTTGGTAATCCTTTACATATTTTCTCCCCTCCCTGAGCACCTTTTGCTGAATATTCTGAAGTGTTTGGATATTAATAAGTTTGTCTCTCTGTTGCCACCCCTCATCCCAAAATCTAGCATTCCTCCCTCCTCTTATTTCCCAGAAGGCATGTCTGTTTACTATATTCCTATTATGGCTTGCCAAGTTCCAAATTGTGGAACCCTTCGGAGTCTCTTCTAGTCTAAGGATTTCTTCCATAGTTTTTGGCATGTTGTACTTGTGAATCCATATATTCTTCCACAGATAATTGCCTCCTCTCATCCACCGCCACCACAATTTTTCTCCCATCACCTTATTTAACATATCCGGGTCTCTTAATCCAAGGCCTCCTTCCTCTTTTCTTTTTGTTAGATGTTTCCATGAAACTAAAGCCCATTTCCTCTGCTGATTTGGACCACCCCAAATAAATTTTCCATATATCTCTTTTATTTTTGTACAAGCCCCTTTGGGGGCCACCATAATAGATAAAGGATAAATAGGTATTGCTTGGAGGACTGATTTCACAAGGACTATTCGGCCTGCTATATTCAGAGATCTAAACGACCAGCTTGCCATTTTATTTTTGAGTTTCTCTATAACCTGCTGCCAATTTACCATTCTTGTGGGATGAATATCTATCTGATTTCCCAGGTACTTTGTTGGAAGCTCTCCCTGCTTGAACCCTAGCGTCCTAGTAAGATGAGATTTGACTGATTCCAAGGTATTAAAAACAAAGGTACAGGATTTCTCCTTATTAATCTCCATACCTAAAGCCTCCATAAATAGATCCAGGATTCTTTTCATACCCCTAATTTCTTTTATTGTTGCTTCACAGAATAGCATTATGTCGTCCACAAACTGCTGATGGGTTATGGGAAGATTGTTCCCCCACAACCTTAAGCCTTTGATTTTTCTTTCCCTCTGCTCCTTTTTAAAGTACCTTCCTAACCCCTCAGCAGCCATTATGAATAAGAATGGTGAGAGAGGATCCCCTTGTCTAATTCCTCTTGAAGCATTAAAGGTTGTTGAGGGAATCCCATTTATTAAAATTGAGAAATTCGGTGTTGATATCATGCTGTATACCCATTCTATCCATCTATTATTGAAACCGAATGTCTCCAAGACTCTTTTAAGGTAATTCCAGTTCAAGCGATCATAGGCCTTAGACAAGTCTAGCTTTATCATCATTCCTTTCTGCTTCTTCTCTTTTAGGGTGTGGATAACTTCTTGAGTTACCACAAGTCCGTCAAGAATTTGTCTTCCCTTAACAAAACCTGTTTGTTCTGGTGAGATTAGGCTTGCGAGGAGAGGTTTTAGCCTTTTCACTATCAGAGTGGCTATAATTTTGTAGATCACGTTACATAATGCAATTGGGCGGAAGCCCTGAGCATTTTCAGAATTAGCATTCTTAGGGATCAAAGTAAAGAAAGTCGAGTTTATAGCTGGCCATACCTTTTGCTTCATGCGAGATTCTTCTACTACCTCCAAGAGATCCTTACCCAAAAAGTGCCACCCTTCTTGATAAAATTCCACGATATAACCATCCGGTCCTGGTGCTGTGCCTTTCTTCATGTTCATCACTATTTCCTCTAATTCTTCAATAGTAGCTGCTCGCATCAGTGCTTTGTTCTGTTCAGCTGTTACTACCTTGGGAATTTCCTTGCATATATTCTCAATAGCTTCTGAACGATCATTTTGAGATTCAGTCAGGATTTCTTTATGATATTCGACCAAAAATTTCTCGATTCCTTCTTGTTCTATTATCCTTTCCCCTACTTCATTTTTAATGGATAGAATCATGTTTCTCTGTCTATGTTGTATCATGGTCTGGTGAAAGAACTTGGTGTTTCTTTCTCCTTCTCGAAGCCAGTTGATCCTGGATTTTTGTTTCCAAAGGATCTCCTCCTGCTTCCTCCTCTCTTCTAGTTTACTTATTATGATTCCTTCTTCCTTGCAACTTTCCTCTGTTCTTCCTTCTATTATTATTTTTTGCTGAATTTCTTCCATTTCTTGTTCTAGTTTATGTTTCTCCTCCATTATGTTCCCAAACTCTTCTTTATTCCATTTTTTTTATCTTCCCTTTCAATTCTTTTAGTTTTAGCTGGAAAGTATGCATCTTTCCTTTTCCTTGTATTGTACTTTGAGTCCACCATTCCTCTGCTTTTACTAAAAACTGGGGGTTCCTAAGCCAGAAGGAATCGAATCGGAAATACTTTTTGCCTGATATTTTCTTTATATCTATCTCCAGCTTGACTGGCCAATGGTCTGAACCAATAGCTGGCATTATTTTTGCTTCTACAAAAACATCTCTATTCATGATTGATTCCGATATAAGGAATTTGTCTAGTCTAGAAGCTATCTGATTTTTTCCCCCTCTTCGGTTATTCCATGTAAAAATGCCATTAATTGTTTGTATATCCACTAGCCTCTATTCTATAATCATCTCATTAAATATATCCATAGACTAATCCAGTCTCCTTATTCCTCCTTTCTTCTCGTCTATTGTTCTAATCATATTAAAATCCCCTCCTATTATCCATGGTGTTTCTGGATAGATCCTACTAGCGACTTGCACATTCTTGAGAAACCTTTCCCGTTCTCCTGGTATGTGCGGTCCGTAGACTCCTGTAATGAGAATTCTCTCTGTTGATCCTATTACTCTGCACAGTCCGATGAGGATTCTAGGTAGACTTATCCAGTTTTCAAATATTATCTCCTCAGTGTTCCACATAACTGCTAAACCCCCTACTGTACCATTTGCATCTTGTCCCATTACTTCATATTGTATTTTTAGTTTTTTGATTATTCCTTCCATCTGTTGCATATTAATCTTCGTTTCTTGGATTATCATGATCCCAGGCTTGTCTTTCCTCAATCTCTCTTTTAAATACCTCTGCTTTCCTTTGCTATTAAGACCCCTAATATTCCAACTTGTGACTATCATTTATAACTTCTTGGTTGGTTGTTGAAATACCTCTGATAGAGGTATAACCTTGCCTGAGTTAACCAGAATTTCACCTACATCTTGTATAGTCTCATTCATTGTTCGCATGCCTCTCTTTATGCCCCCTTTGCCAATGCCTTCCATTCCCATGTTATTATTTTCATATACCCCTATTTGTCCTGTTAGATCTTCCAATGCTCTGCCTTTTTTTTCTTTATACTTTTAGAATGTCTCTTTATATAATTGTTTCTAAGTTTCCGGTATAAATCTTTCATCAAGATTTTTCCATTCCTGTAACAATTTCCTCATGATTCTTTCCTCTTTAGTCCTAGTGTTCTTTTGTAGCTCTACCTCCATCTGGGTTTGCTCTGTTATTATCTCCAGGCTTACCCCTGTCTCTTCTTCTGTCTCCCTGATCTGTATTGTGGCGCCATCTTTTGTCTCTTTACTAACTTCCATTGGTTCGCTCTCATTCTCATCTTCTTTGGGCATTTTTCCTGCGTCCTCTTCTTCGTTCTCCTGAAGGGCATGAAATTTGTTTTGGCTTTCTATTATTATAGGATTTGTTTTTTCTTGTATCTTTATTCCTTCTTTCCCTGATTTTTTCCTTCTGCTAACCTCTTGGAAACCCATATGTCCAGCCTCTACTCTCTCTATCCTTCTTTGTTCTTCTTCCTGCTTTTTTAAAATTTCCTCTTCTTTATTTAGCGGGCATCTTGAAGAGGTGCCCGTATTCGTGACACCTTCTACACCTGAAAGGAATGTGTTCATAATCCAATGGTTGTTGCCATATCTCGTCCTGGTACTCTAACTCTATATATTCTGGCAACGGTTCTGCTATATTCATGTAGATGCATATCCTTGCGTAGGACATATACTTCCCCCTTTTTGTCGACTCAGCCACTTTGACAAAGGTTCCGATTGAATTACCAATTCCTTCAAGAATATCAAGGTCCCAAAATTCCATCGGTAGGCCGAATAATCTGACCCAGATAGGTGCTGCTAGCATTTTCTCATTTTCTGGGTTATATCTTTCTTCGCAGTGTCTCATGAACAAGCCGACATTATTCATGAAGTATGGTCCTTCTTCAAAAGTCTTTTCCTTATCTTCCAAATCTGCAAATATTACTATGAAAACCCTTTCGCTCCTAGCTTTATATCTATGTGCCCTTTTGGTTTCCATCGTTGTTGCATCCATTTTACTAGATCCCTCTCAGTTGGCCAAAACCCTATAAACTTGCATATCAAAGCATGATCTCTCATATAGCATCTATATTCTTCAAGTTTGTTATTGGTAATAACATACCTTGGTTTTTCCTGTGCTCTTGGTAAGCATCGGCCTCTTGTCTTAGTTTGCCACTGGTTTCCTAGAACCGGTGCCTCTCTGCTGCTCCCCCTTGGATTATTCTGTGATCTACTTCCACTTGCCTCTCCTGCCGCTATATTTTTGTAGGAGGGGATCTCTCCCCTCCCCTTCCTGCTTTCCATGGCTTCCTTCAGCTCAGACTAGTTTTGTTTACACCTTACCGCGCGCTCAAGGTTTTATTGCTTGATTCGGCTCGCAGAGCACTGCCCTTCGGGTCGTCTCCTCCTCTATCGTCCTGCCTTGTCGGCTTCTGCAAACCCTAGTGTTTCAAACCCTATCCCTGCTCCGCGCTTCAGACCGTTCATTGCTCTCCATCACATTACAATTTGAACCTAAACAATATTAAAAAACATGAGGCTAAACAATTTAATTTAAATAACAGTTTATAAAAAATAACTAAACTAATTGTTTATAAAATAACAGTTGAAATTCCTACATTGTTTGTGATTGTCTCCAAAAGTGTCAGACTTTACAGTTTTCAACATTTAAGGATTAAATTAATTGAAAAAGAAGTAAGCCAATGCACTATATAACTAAGTCCAAGAACACAGCTAAGGCTACCCTCAGCAGCCAAACAACTTGCAAAATTACCATCTCTTCCCAATCCAAACCTAGGATGTCTGTAGTCACTATGAATAACAATAATGACAAACATGAGTCTAAAAAAATTAATTCAAGCAACAATAACTACCACATCAACATCTTAACCAGAAAAGGAACCAGGTGACACTTTTTATAGTTGAAATTCGTCTTAGAGCTTCCTTCATGTTTGAAGAGTGTTAGCTATAGGAATAACAACAGTATTGACATTAGGTCTGTAAGTTGCCAAAGAACACAAATGAGAATTCAAGGATAGCCCCAAACAAAACAAGCAATGCAGAAGTAACTGAAGCATTACAATCAACAATAAGTAGAGGGGTCTACTCATAGTACCAGAAGAAGGTGGAAACCTAGGGAAAACAAGCAATGCAGAAGTTTATGAAGCATTACAGTCAACAATAAATAAATGGGTCTGCTAAGATGACAATAATGTAGAAACCCAAACGATCTTTTGGGCAAATTCAATACTAAAAGCATGCAAATATGTGAGTAGAGGCAGACATGGTACTTAGAGACATAATGAAACTAAAAAATATTTACAAACGCGATGCTAAACAATGTAATTTAAATAACAGATTATAAAAAAGAACTAAACTAATTGTTTATAAAATAATAGTTGAAATTCCTAAGATGTATGTGAGTGTGTTCAAAAGTGTTAGACTTTACAATTTTCAACTCTTTTTTTTTGTTAACTTTGGCAAAGCTGCTATTTATATTTCAAAATCAAAATTTACATCCATCCTTCATATGTCCCAGGTGGTTAACCTACCCGAAGGAAACCAAGCAACCACCTGTGTGAATTAAATCCAGCCCAAAATTTGAAAATGTTCATCTTTGTGTTTCTAACATGTCTACTCTTCCGAGCTCTACTCATTATCCTAGCTTTTATTCTACGGTACTACATCAGATTTCAGTTTTTTTTCATAAAAAAAAAAAACACTAACAGACTTGACATATTGCATCAATCCTCATCTGAGGAGATTATCGGGGCAGGCGCCTTGGCACTTGATCCAGGGATCTCGTTTCTCTGTTCCATTATCCATTTCATCTCCCTCAGCATTTGTTCAACTCTCCCCAAGATGAGATTGTTGCGAGAGGCCTGAATTTGTATCGCTGAAATTTCCTTAAGAAGCGCAAACTTCATGTTTTCCAATTCTTCCTTGTTCTAGTTTCGACTGCTCGTTCTGCTGCCTCATTTCCTCCTCTTCTTCCTCCCAGACAGCCCGATCCATTTCCATGGCTCTGGCTACCACATGCTTCATTACCCAGTAATGTTGGATCATTTTATTGAAGAGTGAGTTACGGCTGCGCGAATTACCTGGGTCTGGCACGATGGCCTCCCAATCTCCCCTAGGGACCTCCTAGTTCGAGCTAATTGATCTCAGCTCTCTCTCCCAACTATTTATCTGCTCTCGAATTTCAGGTGGGTTCCCCACCATATAAGCATTTATAATGTTCATCATATGCTCGGCCTCCGATTTCCTTCCTCTCCTTTTCAGATTTTTACTGGTTCCCTCTTCCTGTTTTGGAACCTTTTTTGCTTTCTACGGGGCCATGTTCTTTCCTGACTGAATGTTGCGCTTTACTGAATCTTTCTTACCTAGCAAGACATGATACCATAAGTCAATAACATGGTTTAAACTTTTAGTTTTGATCCATTTACTTACCACCCTTTCCTTGCCAGAATTCTAGTTTTCCAGGGTTTGAAAATGGTGTGACCGCGTAGAACGCACCAAGGGCCGGCCTATAATTCGGCCCATTTCATTTCCTCCACTTGAAATGGCCACGGGAACCCCTCGTTGCCCTTGTTACTGGCTTTTTGAGGGTTTGTGCAAATCATCTTTTCTCTCTAGTTGTCGTAAGGGGAGGCTTTCTCTCCTTTTTTCCAAGGATTTCCTACTCATTTTCCTTCTGGTCGTTTCTACAGGATTGATAGGTGCTAGGGTTCAGTTGCTTACAGGGTTATATTTCCTTCCAGAGATTCCACCCTTCCCCACCCTGAGAGCTATCCTGGGTTTGGGTTTTCCTTTCCTCAGGAGGCCTTGATTCAATTTCCCTGAATGACCAACAGATCTCCTTGGGGCTAGGGCTTTCTGTTTTGCTCCTCTGGTCCAGTAAGGAAACTGCTTCCCGGATCTGAGGTCTCCTACAAACAGGCTATGTCTACCTTTTGATTTCAGCCTCATGGTTTTCTCGGGAAAATTACTTAGACTCCTAATTCTAGCTACCACGTAAAAGACTGAACAGGAGAATGAGTCTACATACCACCTTTCCCTGCCGTTGTCGTAGCCTTTGTCTGATAGCTGCTCCTATCTACCACCTTTCTTCGTTCCCTCCTACTTTGTGCTCTGCTGCATGCAAATTCCTAATGCCACCTCAGGCCCTCTTTGGTTTATTCCTATCCGTCTGTCCCTTCTAACCTCCACCTACCCTATTTCTTTCCTGGCATTCTTTCCCGAGTCCTTTTTTTGGGATGTGCCTCGACTGTTCTGTCTGCCTTTACTCCTCATAACTCCTACGTCCTCCCAGCTACTCCTGCTGTATACTCTCTGTCCTTCTGCTGCCACTTTCCATCCCTTCTCTGACCCTTTGCCCGGCTCCACACTTGCCCTCCACCATCTCATTCCTTGATTGCACCTCTGTTAGCTTCTCGGGATGCGATCCATCCCTGCCCTGCTCTATCAGCTGCCTTTTTTTCCATTTACTACGTTCATTTCTCGCATGTGTCCTATTTGTCGTCACCGGCTGTGTACTTTCCCCGCGTCTGCCACTTGCTGCCTTTTCCTGAACATTCCTTTCTGGATCGCTATTGCCACCGTTATCGACGTCTAGGAGTTTCTGCAACTGCTCCTTCTCCTCTGGGTGAGGGAGCTCTGTTCCTCCAAGGTCCATTGACCTTCCTCTATTTCAGCTTCCCCAATTAGCTAGCCAGTTTGCCGGTCTGTTGCATGTTCGCCTTACATGTGTGGGAATAAGATAGTCTATTTTATTTATTAGTTTCCCTATTTCACTGGTTAACCATGTTGTTCTCCAGCTCCTACTAATCTTTTCTGCAGTTGTTTTACCATGTCAACTACCAGTTTCAAATCACCTTCAATTTGAAGGTTCTAGTGCTTTTCCCGAATGGAAATTTTGAGTCCTCGTTTTAGCACGTGTAAATCCGCTTCATTTTTTGTTGCTTCTCCACAATCCATAGCAAAAATTCTCTGAGTTTTTCCGCCATTGTTCCTAATTAGCCCCCATATTCCTACTTCTCCTGGGTTGCCTTTTGCTGCCCCGTCAAAGTTTAACTTGACAAAGCCTTGCGGTGGATCCCTGTAAGTGCTTATCTCTTCAACCTCTCTGTTTTGGTTTTTACTTTGGGTTCTGTCTATCATGCTTTGTTTTAATTGTAACTGCTGCAAAATTCTCTCCTCTGTTTGGTTAATCTTCAAGTCTTCATCGTTCCACCTTTTTGTTAAAATTGTTTCTCTGATATTTTGTATTGTTTGTTTCCATATTTCGGTCGGGGTTCTCTTTTCTTCTTTAAATATCACGTTGTTTCTTTCCTTCTAGATGTTCCAAAGCATGAGCCCTACGGACAACATCCACGGGCGGTTTAATATCTGGTAATGGTAAGGTTTTCTTGGCCAATTTTCCAAAGTATTTTTTATATCATGGTAGTTTATGTGGCAATTTTCAAATAGTTGCTGGTGACTACTCCACAGGTTGTTGCTGGCGGTGCAGCTGTTTGTTAGGTGCTCCATCATCTCCTCCTGTTCGTGGCATAGTGCGTATGGTGAGGTTCCCTGCATGCCTTTTTTCCGAATTTGATCCCAGGTTAGTGCCCGTCCATGGTGTAAAATCCATAGAAAGAAGGTTACTTTAGGCCAAGTCTTGATTTTACAAAAAAATTTCCTTTCTTTTTTTTTATTTTGTCTGTTGATTATGCCCTGCCTTTAAATAATAACCTTCTGCTATAAAGAACGTGCCTTTTATTCGGGTTCCCCATCGGAGTATATCTTGCCATGTTTTTACCGCAACTTTCCTGGATGCCATTTCTTTGCTGTAATCACCCCAGATTACTATCTTTGGGGCTACTACCCAGTCATCCTTTTGCTTCCAATTTCACCAGTATTACCCTATGCTTAGTTTCTAGAAGTTTCTGACCAATTCCCCCTCTGCTCGAGAGGTAAATTCATGGATATCTTGGAGTGTTTCTTTATGGAGAAGCTTTTCTCATTGTTTCCAAGATTCCTCCCAGAACTTGGCTGTGTCCCCCTCTCTTACCTCCCAAAAGTTGTAGTCTCTTATCAAATCTTTATTGTTCCTAGCCAGATTCCATATTGTTGATTCTTTTTCCTCTGTTTTGCTTTTCATCCTGTCTTCTGGTTTCTCAGCTGCCTCATATTTCTTCTCCCAAATTTTTTTCCATAGGTCATGTCTGCCCTGTGTCCACCTCCACCATAGTTTCGCACCCATCACTTGATTGAGTATATAAGGGTCACGCAGACCTAAGCCTCCATCTTTGATTGGCTTGCTGAGCCATTCCCAGGAGACTAATGCCCATTTTCATATTTTACTTGATCCTTGCCATAAAAATCTCTTAAACATGGCTACTAATTTTTGACAAATAGATTTAGGAACAACTTGGCTAGATATCTGGTATATTGGGATGGATTGCAATACTGCTCTTAGTAGGATTATTCGGCTAGGGGTATTCAGAGACCGGAATGTCCAATTGTCTATATTTTTTCTTATCTTGCCTATGAGAGGTCCCCAATTCGCTACTCTGTACTGATACTCATTGAGCATTATGCCAAGATACTTTGCTGGGAAGCTTCCTACTCATAATCCCATTGTTCTAGCCAAGAATATTTGGGATGTTACCTAAGTGTTAAAGAAGAATATTTCTGATTTCTCATTGTTAATCTTTGTCCCTGAGGCTTTCGTGAACTCTAAGAGAATTTTTAGGATCTATTGGGCTTCCTTGAGGGTGGCTTGTCCGTAGATCATTACATCATCTACAAATTGTTGGCGTGTTATAGGAATTTCATTACCCCAAATTTGCAATCCTTTATCTGTTCATTGGCCAAGCACACTTTCACCAGCCTGCCCAGACCTTTTGCTGCTAGGATGAATAGAAACGGGGAGAGGGGGTCTCCCTGTCTAAGCCCTCTCGTGGGGTTAAAGGCTTCCGAAGGGGTTCCATTTAGCATAACTAACATCATCGGGGTGCTTACCATTAACAATATCCACTTCACCCATCTCTCATCAAAGCCATGAGCCTTTAGGATACCCCCAAGATAATCCCAACTAAGACGGTCATAAGCCTTTGCCAAATCCAGTTTTATTAGCTTGCTTTGTTTCTGGAGTTTTTCAGTGAGTGTATTACCTCTTGAGCAACTACTATACAATCCATTATCTGTCTTCCCTTAACAAAACTAGTTTGCTCCTGAGCTATGAGGTCAGGCAAGATTGGTTTAAGTCTGTTTACCATTGTTGTAACCAATATTTTGTATACTACATTACATAGAGATATTGATTTGAAGCCCTGGGGTTCTTCCGAGTTCTCCGTTTTCGGGATCAAAGCAAGGAAGGTGGCGTTTAGGGCCAGATGCATGCGCTTCGTACATCTTGATTCTTCCACAAATTCCACAAGGTCCTGGATCATGAAACTCCAAGAGGCTTGGTAAAATTCTATAGTAAATCCATCCGGCCCTAGGGCCTTGTTCTTCGCCATTTTTTTTACCACTTCCTCCACTTCTTCTTTCGTGATCACCGTGAGTAGAGCCAAATTTTGATCTCTGGTCACCTTTTTAGGAATATATTGGCACACATTAGTAACTTCCTCCTCCCTTCGTATATTAGGTTCTATTAAGATCCCTTTGAAGTAATCTACCAGTAACTTCTCCATTTCTTCTTGTTGAAGTACCCTGTTCCCTTCACTGTCCTTTAGTGAAAATATTATATTATGCTGTCTATGGTTCAACATTGCTTTGTGAAAGAATTTTGAATTTTTCTCTCATTCTTTCAACCATTGGACTCGTGATTTTTGTTTCCATAGAATATCTTCCTGCTTTCTTCTTTCTTCGATTTGGTTAATCACCCTCCCTTCCTCCTCTGGCAGCTCCTCACTTCTTCCTCCCTCTATGATTTGTTGTTGGATTCCCTCCATTCTTATCTGTAGTTTTTCTTGCTCTTTTTGAATGTTACCAAATTCCTCTCTATTCCATTTCTTTATTTTCCCTTTTAGGTCTTTTAGTCTAATTTGGAATGTATGCATTTTGTTTCTACCTTCCATGCCAATTTTACTCTCCTGCCACCACGTTTTCATTTTGTCTATGAATTCTGGATCTCTTAGCCAAAAGGCCTCAAACCAAAAAGGCATTTTTTTATTCTGAGGGTTCATAGCAATCTCCAGTTTAATAGGCCAGTGATCTGACCCTATAGATGGGAGAATGGAAGCTTCATAGAATATGTTCTTTCCTATTAATTGTTCAGAGGCTAGAAATCTGTTTAGTCTTGACGCGATTTGTTTGTTCCCGCCTCTTCTGTTATTCCAGGTAAATTTTCCATTTATAGTTGGAATGTCCACCAATCTTAATTCCATTTGCAAATCTTGGAATCTCTCCATCTCCGGGTCTTCCCACTGTATTCGTCATTCTTCTCTTCTTTGGATGTTGTCATATTGAAGTCTCCTACAATGATCCACATCTGTTCCTGATGCATATTCCCAAGCTTTTGGATTTGAGTGAGGAATAAGCCTCGATCTACTGGGGTGTGGGGCCCATAGACTGCTGAAACTAAGAACCATTCACTTTGCCCTATGAGTGTAAACTTTCCTGTAAGGATTCTGGGCATTCCTATCCACTAGTCTGTTATGACTTCTGCTGGATTCCAGATGATTGTTATCTTTCCCGCACTTCTTTTAGCATCTATGGTTACTTGCTCATATATAGGTTTAATTTTATTTAAAATTTCCTCCATCTTCTGTCCTGAGATTTTGGTTTCCTAGAGCAGCATAATCTGTGGTTTGTCTTTTCTCGGTCGTTCCGCTAGTTGTCTTTGCTTCCCTTCACTATTCAGACCTCGTATATTTCAGAATTTCATTATCATTGAGGGGTTTGATTGAGGGTTTGGAACACTGGCGAAAGCGGAACAACTCTCGTTGTGTTCACTAACATTTCCCCCATTAATTGGATGGAATCTTTAATTTTTTTTTTCTGTCCTCATTTTTTTCCCTCCTTTTACTTGTCCTTGCTGGTCTGGTTGACTATCCTTCAGATTCTCTTGATGTTTTTTAGTCGTTGTTTTTTCTTTTCCCTGTTTGGCCTAATATTGCTGGAATGTTTCCGCATAGAGTCTTTTCTGATCCTCGGGGATAAATCACTCATCCAAGTTTCTCCATTCATTTAATAACTTTCTCAGGACTTTTTCTTCTATACTTAGGTCTTCCCCCCTGTTTATCGCCATTTCTGTCTCCATGTTTTCTGTCTGTTCTTCTTGTTCTTTGCCTTTTTCTAGAATATTAGTTGGTGCTTTTCTCATAGTATGGGTCTACTGGAGCTAGTGTCTTTCCCTTTATCTTCCTGGTATTCCATGGTTTGATCCTCATCTTCCCCTTCTTCTTGGAGGATTTCGAAGCTATTTGATTTTCCTAGGTTTGTTTGCTGTACCTTTTTTCCTTCGTTTGAGTTTTCTTTTGTTGGTCCCTTTTTTTTTTTTTTTTTTTTTGCTGCTTACTTTTTCTCTCGTCTTCTTCTGTTGTTATGGGACACTCTTTGAACAGGTTTCCATATTCGTAACATCTGCAGCATCTAAAAGGTATATGTTCATAGTCCAGGGTTTTCTTCCAAACTTATTCTTGGTACTCTAACTCCACTGTATCTAGAATCGGGTTAGCAATGTTCATGTATACACATATCCTAGCATACGAAGTATACCTTCATTTTTTTGTAGTTTCCGCTATTTTCACAAAACTCCCTATCGTGTTTCGTATCCCTTCCAAAATTTCCGGGTCCCAAAAGTCCATTGGTAAACCAAATAATCTAACCCATATCTGTGCTGCTAAAATTTTTTCCTTATCTGGGTTATAACATTCTTCCCAATATCTTATGAATAGACCAGCATTATATTAAAAATAAGGAACATTCTCAAACACTCTTTCTTTGTCTTGCAGGTTAGAGAAGATTACCGTAAAGAAGCCTTTTGTTGCTAGCTTCAGCTCGAAGTGTACTAGGGGCTGCCATTTTTGCTGAATCCATTTGGTGAGGTCTTTTTTGGACGGCCAGATTCCAACAAACTTATAGATCATGGCATGATCCTTCATGTAGCTTCTGTACTTTTCCAATTTATTTGGCGGGATTACGAACTGTGGTTTCTCCTCCACACATGACAGACATTTTCCCCTTCTGCTTGCCTTCCAGGTCACACCTAGGACAGGGCCTGCGTTTTGCTCCTCTACTGTCGGCTGGTTGTTTTGTCCTTCTCCTGCTGCGACGTCTCGGTAGGAGGGGATCTCTCCCCTCCTGACCTCTTTCGTCATGTCCTTTTCTCTCAGTTTCCCCGCTTGTATTTTGTTATTACTCTCTGGTTTCTTCACTATTAACTTTCTTGGTTTCTCCCCGCCGTTTTACCTCATGGTCGCCATTAGGTTTTAGTTGCAGAGCTCTCTCATTTTTTCAAAACTTATGGACCATTTCTCGATTTGTGCATGTCATCCTTGCGCAGGGGCCATGCTAATCTTCTCTGTATCGTTCCAATTTTATCGGATGTCTCCTACAGTTTTCAACATTTAAAGATTAAATTTAATTGAAAAAAACAGTAAGCCAATGCACTTTATAACTAGGTCCAAGAACATAGCTAAGGCTACCCTTAGAAACCAAACAACTTGCAATCTTAATTTTGGATCTACCAAATGACCAAAAGATCAAATCTCTTGAGTTGTCAATTTTATGTTTTAATTTTCAACAATTCTGCATCCCACCATTGAAATTTGTGGGTTATTAAAAAAATGGAAATATTATTTATTAATAGTTATAGTTTTAATATAATAAGTTTGAAAGATAGAATAGGGTAGATTCACCTTCATTATTATAATAGATACCACCTTAGATCCATTTTAAGTACGATCTAACATGAGCCAAGAGGGATCAAATTTTTTAACACACACTAAAACTTCTTTGAATGTTAAATAAAGTATATACAAGACTAACCATTAAAAAAAAAAAAATCATGATATGTACATAATTCTTTAAAAATAATATATAATACATATTTAATTGACATTATATAACATGTACATCCACACATTTTACCAGCAAATTAAAATAGTTTTTTTATCATTAATATATTTTTAAGTATAATATGTCAATGTTACATGTTATGAAAAATAGTTTAATATCAATTATGTATGTACTATATGTCATTCTTAAAGAATTATGTACATATCATGAAAAAAAATAAGTTTTTAACGGTTCGTCTTGTTTATATTCTATTTAGCATTCAAAGAATATAATTTAAACAACAACTCAAAAACACATTGTATTTTTCATTTTAAAAAAATTTGAGTGTGAAGAAATTTGATCCCTCTCAACTCATGTTAGATCTATACTTAGAGGGATTTACTCTGGTTTTTATTTTCAAGAAAATCAAATTGACAGCCAAACTTACACATCAGCTCCCCTCATAACAAGATATAAAATAAACTTCTTAGTTCAATAAATATTATTTAATTATTTATATTTTAATAAATCATATTTTATTTTTTTTTATATTTAAAAATTATTTAAAATTTTTTAAAAAAAATAAAGAAATCTTCATCTATCAAACTTATAATTCTCACACATTCTTTGAAAAAAATATATAACAAAAAATCTTGGGGAACAATTCAGCTACACCGTTATAATATAAAACAAATATCCCAAACATGGAAAGTTGCTCTAAAATAACCAAATCTACAATGTTATGATATAAAACAAATATCCCAAACATGGAAGGTTTCTTTAAAATAACCAAATCTACAATTTGCCTTACGAATCTAGAGGACTTTATTCCACCGACAGTTTTGTTGGTGAAGAAAGGCCTTCCGGTTCAGAACGTGCACAGGTGATTGACAAGAGACGACGAAGCGTTTTCTCATTGTTCCCATGTCTCTGCCACTCTAACTGAAGTCTGCTCTGCTCATGGTGACTTACGACAAAATATGCAGACACCGTGTGGGGATCCAATGGAAAACGGCATCTAGTTTCTGTACAACCCAACATTAAATGTGGACTCTATTCAGATTCCCTATAGTATGAGAGAGATGTATGCTCTTGAATCATATTGTAATAAAAATCTTAAATATATATTAAGAACTGTTTTTAGTGTGATTTTTTGGATTTCTCTGTAGTATAATTTGGCGGAAAAATTTGGGATGAAATATTGATTTGTGTTATTTAAACAGGTTTTTTTAACTATATATATGGATTCAGCAACCTGAAAAACTTTTAGAGCATTTTGATTACGCAAAGGTTAATCATCAAGGTTGTGGTTTCAATAAATTCCTATCAGATTTTAGAGAAATTCGACAATAAAACCCACAAGAAAAACTTCCAAAAACTGCTACTAAATACAAGTCGAAAATGTACTAGTAAAATCATTGTCTTATAATAATAATAATAAAACATAATGTGGATTAATTAAAAATAATTAAAATAATAAAAACAGTAATAATTATGTTCAATCCAATTACTATATTACTTATTTTGTTTTATTAATAAATTATAAACATCGAAATTATATTTGCATTATATTAATAGAAATTTAAATATCAATAATTTATATCCATAATTATAATATTTCAGAATTTTATATTGAAATTTAATTAACAACTTTATAAAATTTGATATTTATAATACATTTTTTCATAAATTAATTAACTAATTATATATAGTAGGCATATTACATTAAAAAATTAAAATTAAAAAATATACAAAAGTAAAATGACACAAATACATACTCACACATACATACAATTATAGGTATGATGATGGTTTTAATATAATGAGAAATAAGAATATTTTTATTGAGTTGACTCTTAGTCTAGTAAGGAGGATGTTGTAGTGGTGTAAATCGTTTGTTCGTAAACATTTATGTGTCAAACTCAATTAAAAAATAATAAAAGGTTAAAAGTAATATAGATCCCTAAAGATGCTGTAAATGGTGGTAAAGCTTTAAATGTGGGTTAAATTAATAATTAAAAAAAGTTAAAAGTAATACCAATTAGGGCAGCTAAATTGGGAATTGTCTTGTTATGAAATATTGAGTAAATCATGAAATTCAAATTAGTGGCTCGAACCAACAAAAATAGTTAAAAGAAATAAAAATTCAATTTGTTATATTGTGATTTTGTTTTTATTAATAAAATTACAAGCATTTTTTTTAGATAAAAGAAAATCAAAATAGCCATATCAAGTTAAAATATATAGCATATAAATAGTAGGATCCATTTTACCATATAAATTAAAATAATAATTTAGAAACCATATCTAACCTTAATTAATAAAAACATAAAAGCTTAATACTTACAATATAAAAAGATTCTTAACCATGGATATTCACCCCCCACTTCACTATGGAATACAACACCATGAATTATCAACTCATTTCACAATTAAAATATTTAATAATATTTTATTTTAATTTAATTTTATAAAAAAATTAATTAAATCCTTTTTTTTTTTCTGTAAGTTAAGGTAGTTCCTTCTTTTTCTATTTATAGAACCAAGTTGTTCCATATACAAAATCTTGGTGGCCTCAACTTGCCCACATGGAAAACCAAGTCTGTTGGCCACCTTAGTTTATTATAAACCATCCAGTAGCAAAATTTAACAAGTCTTTCAACCCAAGCTAAATACACTTCACATCTAGATACACTGTTTAAGGTTCGACCCAACATATAAAGATAGAAAAAGTAAAAGCTATATGCTAAAAAGACTAGTAAAAACTAGAAGATTAAATACTATTCCTTTCTATCATCTTTTTCCGAATCCACGATCGTCGGTGCAGCAACAGAGTCGCCCGACGCCAGAGACAACTTCATCATCCGCTGTTGGATCCCATCCAGCTTACTATCCTGCATACACATCATAATTTGCAGATTCTTCATGTCCTTTTTGAGGTTGGGCATGCCTTGGGCTATTTCCACCATCTCCCTCGCCACCTGTTCTAGAGCTCTGGCCAATAAGCACTTCATGACCCAGTATATGTGTAAGGTTTGTTGAAATAGCGTCCTCCTACCCCTGGTATGCCCTGGGTCGGGGACTATGTCACCCCATTCTTCCATTTCCAGCTCAGAGTCTCCTTCCATGATGCTATCCTCCATCTCCTGGATCAACTAACGAATGTCGGCATCCGTTCCTTCTTTGTATGCTCAAGCTATCTCCTTGACCGCCACCTTAATGGATTTCCTACCTCTTCTCGGCTCTACAGTCTCTGAAATGGTAGTTTCTTTTCTAAATGACTGGCTCTGGCGCCCTCTATCCCCGCGGCCCCTGCCTTTGCCTAGGCGAGCCATCTCTTCATTTTCAGACTCCTGCTTACAATTATCAAGATAAAACGTTAGCTTTTGAATATCTTCATACTTCTTATCTTCCAACATTTCCTTTTCTCTAAGCATCCCCATCCTATTCAAGCCCCCCCCATCTCTCTGGAGAGTCGTGGCTCTCTCCCATCCTAGACTAAGGGAGGCAGCCGAGCCATCTACTGTCCAATCCTTCCTAAAATTCTCTTCCTTAGTTTTCCAAGGCCGAGCCTTTATACTAAGATTACACTCCTCGGGCATGCTTATGCTCTGGCTGCTATTAATCAGCTGGTCTGGGCTATCTCTCTGCCTTTCATCTCTGTCCTCAGGCCTACCCTGTCTCAGCCCCTTCCCAACGTACCCAAGCTTACCCCCCTCTTTCACCATACTATTCTTCTCAAAGAGAATTGCAGGAGGTAAGCGAGAAGAAACATACCCGGAGTTATGTTCGGCCATAGAGGTCCCCAACGCTTGCGCCGCCCTACTCCCGTCTTCCCTTATCTGCGTTCTATGCTCTTTCCCTAATCTTACCACCCTCATGTATCCCTTCCCACCTACACTACGTCCCATCCTGTTACTGTCGTCGTTCTTGCCAACCTCGCTCCTCATAATCATGCCACTTCAAAAATTAATTAAATCTTAATACTTACAATATAACAAGATTATTAACCATGGATACTCACCCCCACTTTACCATGGAATACAATGCCATGACTTATCAACATGCAAAAATAGTAACTCATTTCACAATTAAAATATTTTAGTAATATTTTATTTTAATTTAATTTTATAACATTTTTTAATTAAATCTAAAAGAAAAAAAGTTATAATTACTTTTGAGATATATTTAAATCCTTTATCCTCACTACTACTAGAAATATTTTTGTGGATATTCCATAAAGACTAAATCAAGGTTTCAATTTTAAATAAAATGAGAATAATTTTAAATATAGAGATGCGAAATTTATATAATATATATAATATTATTAAGAAATAACATAGATCCATCTTAACTAATGAAATACCAAGCTATGAGAGAAATATCTTTGCATCTTGAGAGATTTGATACTGAACCAATGTTAAGATGATCTATGTTGGTTTGTAAAGAAATGTGAAATATATAAAAAAATATAAATATATCCATCTTCCAATATAAATTAAAATAGTGACGATGCATATTTGTAACCATGATATTTCATAATCTCATTTTAGTTAGTAAACATATACAAATTTAATACTTGCAATAATCTCTTTTTTCTATATGTAATTTATGTTATGCATATCACATTAACAAATTAAATTTAAAAAATGCCATGCTTTATTATGAGTGTTTTTGTTTTGTTTTGTTTTGGAAACTCTGGATCCTTCTATTAATTGGAAAAGAGTTACATATAGCCTGCATTTTCAAAAGATGACCAAAATCTAGGAGATTCTTTGTATCAAGCTCAGATGAAACTAACGAGCTACCTACCAATAACAGACAATTATAAACTAAATATGGAAATCACTACTACATAGAAAACTCCCATGAGATTCAAGAATTCAAGGGAGGAAATGCCTTTGACATTGATATGATTTTCCCCGAGTTAACTAATTACTCACCATCTACTTGGATCAATGCCTTATTGTTCATGTAACTTAAATTTTTGGTTTTCTTATATTGCTTGGAGACCACCTTGAAATCCTTTTTGTGAACCCCAAGACATGACTTTTAAGAATTCAAGTCTGGTTGGTCTTCTACCTTGCACTAGAGATAGACCTTGTAAAGAATCCTAGTGTGATGAACTAATATGCCCTTCATATCTTTTCCATGTCATTCATGCAGACAGTCGTGGATCATTCATATCCCTATCTTCTAGTAGGGCTTGTGCTTCATCTTCTTCTAATAGGGAGCAATCCATTTCTTGTAGTAATGGATTTTTCTAGTACTCCTTTACAAACTTTTGCATGAGCTCTGAAGGATTCACTAAGAGCTTATGGGTTTTACCTTATGTTGACTGTAGGTTTGATTGAATATTATATTATATTACATTAGAGACTCCTTTGGAGAGGAGAGAGGATCAAACCTATTTTCAGATCTAGGGATCTGGTTAGGATTTGAGGCACCCTAAGGACTCAAATTTCTTCTTCTTTGGGGGACTTTTCCCAAATCATCTTACTCTTTCTAAGAGGGTGTTCTTCCAGTGATTCCTTTGCATTCATAGGAAAATATCTAATAATATGCCTATATTCATGACAACATCTACATCTAAAGAGGACATGTTCAGAATCTAGAGGTTGTTTCCAAACACTGTCTTGATAGTGAATATATATTGAAGTTTGAAGAGGTGGAGAGATATATGATGTATACCTCCATCTCTTAGTAGCCTCTAAGACCATGAAAACGTTACCAGTGGCATTGATACTGCCCTTAAGGGTTTCCTCCTTCCAATATTCCTTTGGAAGAGAAAAGAGTCGAACACACATCAGGGCAACAAGGAAATATTCCTTCTCTAGATTATATTGTTCCTTCCAAAATCACATGAAGAGACCTACATTGTAAAAAAAATACAACTCTCCTTTAAAAATCATTGATTTGTATTCCAAGCTTGAGAAAATCACTATGAAGAATCCTTTTGCCCCTAGCTTCAATCCTATTTGACCTTGGAGGTTCCATTTATTCTAGATCCACCCAATCAAAGACCTTTCAAAGGGCCATAATCTTATGAATTTGCAAAACAAAGTGACCAACTTAAAGACAATTGTATCGATTTCTCATTTTTTTAGAGGTTAAAAAAATCATCTAATTTTGAAAAGTGTTGATGTAGAATCAACCTTTTATTTTTGGCGCATATTTTTGACACTTTAAATTTTCTTATGCATTAGGCATGTACATTTTTTTAAAATCTTAGAGATTTTCATGCAAATTTTGAAAAGTATTGATGCAACATCGACCCCTTTTATTGGGCTTACATTTGACACTTCAAGTTTTCTTATGTATTAAGTATGTAGATTATTTTTAAAATGTTAGTTATTTTCATGTCAATTTTAGAAAGTGTTGATACAACACCATTCCCCTTTTTTGGGCTTATTTTTAGGGCTTTAAATTTTGATATATATATATATATATAATATATATATATATATATATATATATATATATATTTTTTTAAATCTTGGTGATTTTCATCGGAATTTGAAAATCGTTGATGCAACATCAAACTTTTTTTCCGAGGGCATATTTTTGCCACTTTAAATTTTCTTATGTTCCAAGTATACACATTTTTTTAAAATGTTGGTTATTTAACATTTTTTCAAATTTCTTATTTTTTTTCTTGTTTTTCGTCCTAAGATGTATGTTTTTTAGGGAAGTTTCAAGTTGTGTTTCTTGTTTTCTTTTGCAATGTATTTTATAATGAAATTTTTATTTTTTTATGCAAAGTTTAAAATAAATAATATGATTAATATTTTCGGGTTAAGATTTTTTATATATTGTTAATTAATACTTTCAATACACACAAAATAATTGTCATTTAAAAATAATAATTTTAAATACTTGAAAAAAAAAAATTATAAATATATAACCAATATAATTAAAAATATAATTTTTATTGGACCTTTTTGCTAAAAATAACATGTAAAATAAAGATTTTATTGAAAAAAATTGAATAAAAAAAGTTTACAAATAACAAATTTTATGAATTTTTTATGAATTTCATGTCCAAAGATAATAACATAAGTTTTTTTTTTCAAAAATATTGTTTCACATCAAATTAAGTAAAATTAACCAAAAAAAAATTCATAAAAATAAAACCTCTTTAACAAAAAATATCAAGATTTTTTTTTTTTTTAATTACTACAAAAAAAAAACTAAGACAAATTAGAAAAAAATAAAAAACAATTATAACAAAAAAGGAAAAACTAATTTATTTTTTTGGTAGGTAAGCACCCATGGGGGATTTGAACTAGTGACGTGTCGCAAGGAGTGCCTTAACAGTGCACCCATCACCGTCAATCCTTAACAGGAAAAATAAATAAATTAATTAAAAAAGCATGATAAAATCTAAATTTATCAAAGAAACTAAGATAACAAAATTGATATATATA
>APFE030970212.1:174850-220476 GCA_000404065.3 Pinus taeda
AAGTCCACCCCCACAATGTGTCAATTTCATGGTTGGTTTTTAATTTTTTTATTGCAATGGGTCAAGTTCACCTCCACTACGTGTCAGCGTGATAATTGATTTTAAATTTGTGTTGCAATGTGTCAAGTTATCTTAGGTTTTCGAAGGTCGGTGCAGCTGAACTGCGATAGCAAGGCAAGAAGGCTCCGGAGGAGCGAGGAGGCCCTAATCATCCGCGGGCACAGTCAAGCAGGAGAAAAAGACAGGCGGAGAGGAGGCAGAAATCAGACGGGACTTAAGGGAACCATGGATGGGAATCAAGGGAGGGGAGAGATCCCGTCCTTCAAAAACGTGGTAGTAGGCGAAACCAGTGGAGGACGGCAGCAAGGGTTGCAGACGGAAAATGACAAAGACGTACCAGTCCTGGGAAGCCGATGGCAAGCAAGAATTGGGAGCAGGTGCTTACCTAGGGCACAAAAAAGACCAAGGTACGTTATCCCTAACAATAAGCTGGAAGATTATCGCTGCTATATGAAGGATCATGCATTGATTTGTAAGTTTATAGGATTCTGGCCATCTGAAAAGGATATAGCGAAATGGATTCAACTAAGATGGAAGCCAAAAGGACATATAGACCTGAAACTTGGAGCTAAGGGTTTTTTCACAGTCATTTTTGCAAATCTCGAAGACAAGGAGAGAATATTTGAGGAAGGACCTTACTTTATGAACAATGCTGGATTATTTATGAGACACTGGGAAGAAAGATACAACCCAGATGCAGAAAAGCTATTGGAAGCACCCATATGGGTCTGATTATTTGAGCTACCAACGGAATTTTGGGACCCCGAGGTTCTGGAAGGGATTGGAAATTCGATTGGAGCTTTCGTCAAAGTAGCAGAATCAACTAAAAGGGGAAAATACACATCCTATGCAAGGATCTGTGTGTATATGAATATAGCAGAACCTTTACTGGAATTTGTAGAGGTGGAATACCATGACGAAATATGGCAACAACCAATAGATTATGAGCACATCCCCTTTAGATGCCGCAGGTGCCATGAGTACGGACATCTATTTAGAGAATGCCCTCAAAACAGAGAAGGTGAGGCAACAAGAATTATAAAAGAAGAAAGAAGGAAAGCATAAGGGTTGGAGGCAGGAGAAAGAGGTTTCAAGGAAGTTCAAAGAAGACAAAAACCAAGATTAGAGGGAACACAAGGGCAACCAAAAGGAAAGAACATACCTGTTGAGAATCAGAATAAATTACAGGTCCTTCAGGACGAGGAGGAGGACACAGAAGACGGAAAGAAGGAGGAAGGGGACAACGAGAATGTTCCGATGGAAATCATAACTAAAACCACAGGGAAAAATATCAGCCAGACCAAAGAAGCAGAAGTAGAGATGGGAGAACGCCAAGAGAATATAGGGGAACAATTGATGCAAGGGGCAGACAAGCGAAAGGAAAATGGGACCGAAGAAGAAAGAATAATGAATAAGCTGCTCCAAGAGTGGAAGAACTTAGATGAAAGATTCATTCCGGAATCCTAGAAACATCAATACAAGGAGGCATTTCAAAAATACAAGGAAAAGAAAGGCTACATGGCAGAGACTGGACCAGACCAATCAAGAACTCAAGGATCCCAAAACATTGGAATGGATGGAAGTGGCAAAGGAGGGAGAAAAAGGGGGAGAAGAACAATGAATGAAACGATTCAAGGAGTGGGGGAAATATTGGTTAATTCAGGAAGAGTGATACCTCTGTCAAAGGTATTTCAACAACCTTCAAAAAGTTATAAATGATTATTACAAGCTGGAATATAAGAGGACTCAATAGTAAGGGCAAGCAAAGATATCTGAAGGAACGACTGAAGAAGGACAGGCCTAGCATAATGATTATTCAGGAAACAAAAATGGATCAGCAACAGCTACAAGGAATTATGGAAAAGATGAGACCAAAGTATGAAGTAATGGCTCAAGGTGCGGTTGGTACAGCTGGAGGTTTAGCGATTTTATGGAATCCAGAGGAGGTTATTTTTGAAAACTGGATTAGCCTCCCCAGAATATTATCCGGTGTGTTCAGGTTGACAGGAATGGAGGAAAGAATTTTTATTTCAGGGGTTTACGGCCCCCACTTACTCAGGGAACAGAAGGAATTCCTTAAGAATATACAGGCAGTAAGGCGAATAATTCCTGATAACCTATGGATAGTCGGAGGGGATTTTAATTTGATCCATGACTTAAGAGAGAAAAAAGGAGGTGTAAGGTGACAAGATCAGAGCATGGAGGAGTTTAATGAGCTTATAACAGAACAAAGACTAGTGGACACCCCCACAACAAACGGCGTCATCACCTGGAATAATAGGAGGGGTGGGAAAAATCAGATAGCCTCGAAGCTAGATAGGTTTCTCCTGTCTGAACAAATTCTGAACAGAGATGTATTCATAGAGGCGAAAATCCTTCCAGGTCTAGGCTCGGACCACTGGCCGATCCATTTAGAAATCGATATCAAGAAAAACAATGGTAAGAAACCTTTTAGATTTGAGGCTTTTTGGCTTAGAAACCCAGAGTTCCTTCATAAAGTGGAAGAATGGTGGACTCAGAGTCAAGTTAAAGGGAAAGGAAAAATGCATACATTCCAATTGAAGCTCAAGGAAATAAAAGGTAAAATTAGAAAGTGGAATAGAGAAGAATTTAGGCACATCATGGAGGAAAAACAAAAACTGGAAAAGGAAATGGAGGATATTCAGCAGCAAATAATCCTAGAAGGAAGGGATGAAGAACGGAGTAAAGAAGAGGGAAGAATAATAAATCAGCTGGAAGAAAGAAGAAAGCAGGAGGAGATTATGTGGAGGCAGAAGTCAAGGATAAACTGGCTGCGCGAAGGCGAGAGGAATACAAAATTCTTTCATCAAGCGATGATATACAATAGACAAATGAACCAGATTTTTTCAATTAAAACTGCAGAGGGGGAAAGGGTAGTAGAACAAGAAGGAATAGAAAGAGTATTAGTGGAGTACCATACAGGAATCCTCATCGAAACTCAAGAGGCAAGAGGGGAAGAAATAGATCATATATGCAAGGAGATACCAAAACTCATAACAGCAGAGAAAAACAAGGCTTTGATGCGCGCAGCTACTATGGAAGAGGTTGAGGAGGTGGTCATGAATATGAAAAAAGGCAAAGCACCTGGACCCGATGGCTTCACAGCAGAATTTTACCAGGCAGGATGGCATTTCTTGGGGCAGGAAATCTTGGAAGCTGTCGAAGAGTCTCGCTTGAAGAAAAAGATCTGGCTAGGTATTAATTCGACCTTTCTAACTCTGATCCCTAAAAGTAACAATTCTGAGGAAGCTCAGGGATTCCGCCCTATAGCTCTATGTAATGTTATTTATAAGATCATTGCTACCTTGATTGCGAAAAGACTGAAACCTTTACTCCCGAGTATCATATCCCCAGAAAAAACGGTTTTTGTCGAGGGGTGACAAATACTGGATGGTTTAGTGGTTACTCAGGAGATGATACACTCTCTAAATCAAAAGAAGCAGAGGGGAATGATGATAAAACTAGATCTTTCAAAGGCCTACGATCGCTTGAGCTGGAGATACCTTCGTATGGTGCTGGAAGCATATGGTTTCGAAAAGAGATGGATTGAATGGATATATAGTATGATTTCAACCCCAATCTTCTTAATTCTGGTAAATGGCACTCCAACAAAGACTTTTAATGCTTCAAGGGGTATAAGACAAGGTGATCCTATGTCACCCTTTCTCTTTATTTTGGCAGCGGAAGGACTCGGGAGAATTATCAAAAGAGAGATCAGGAAAAAGAAGATCAGAGGATTAAAACCCTGGGGAAACAATCTGGCTATAATGCATCAACAGTTTGTTGATGACATAATGTTATTTGGGGAAGTTACCATAAAAGAGGTAAGGGCGATCAAAGAAGTATTGGAAATCTTCATGGAAGCATCGGGAATGGAGATTAATAAGGAAAAATCTTGTACATTTATTTTTAACACTCCGGAGGCCATTAAAGCTCATCTCACCAGAACCCTGGGTTTTAGACAGGGGGACCTCCCTACAAAGTACTTAGGGAACCAGTTGGACATACATCCCACCCGGATGAAAAATTGGTAGGAAGTTATGGATAAGATCAAGAGACGCCTAACAAGCTGGTCTTTCAGATCCCTGAACATAGCCAGCCGAATAGTCTTGTTAAAGTCTGTTCTGCAATCAATTCCCATCTACCCTCTGTCCATCAGAGCAACATCCAAAGGAGTATGCACAACACTGAGGGAGATATTTGGGAAGTTTGTTTGGGGAGGACCGAAATAACAAAGGAAATGGGCCTTAGTATCATGGAAAAACCTGATTCAAAGAAAGGAGGAAGGAGGGTTGGGTATCAGGGACTCTGAAATGTTAAACAGGATCTTAGGTGCTAAATTATGGTGGAGATGGTTACAAGGAGGGAAGGATGTATGGAAAAAAATATGGGAATTAAAATATAATATGCCGGAATCAATAGCTGATAAACTAAGAATTGAAGAAGTTCCAAAAGGGTCCTCTATATGGGACTTAGCAAGTCAGAACAGAGATGTGGTCAACCAACATGCTTTTTGGGAGATTCGGGGAGGAAGCAATGCAAAATTTTGGGAAGACGGGTGGCAGCAGAAAGGCAAAATGGTAGAAATACAAACCCTACAAGAGATTCAACAGAAAGCGAAAAGGGCAGGGATGGAGTATGTTAGAGACTATTGGACAAACGAAGAGAGTAGCGGCATATGGAGGACCTGGAGGAAATCAAAGGAATGGTGTGAAAACATAAACTCAAAGCTAGAGAAAAATTACCTCAAAGAAGTAGATCTAAGAAAGATAAAAATCAGGACAGGTGTGGACATCCTCAGATGGGGAAGATCAATGAAAGGGACGTTTACAGTGAAGGAAGCCTACTATCTGACAACAAAGAAAGAAAGGGAAGAGGGCGATATAGATTGGAGAACAATCTGGGAAGGAAAATGGTGGCCGAAAATTACAATCTTCGCATGGCTGGTCAGTAAAGGAAGGATTCTAACCTGGGATAAAATCCTAAAGAGAGGATACTACAGGCCATCAAGATGCAGCCTCTGTAGTAGTGAAATGGAAAATCAGGAGCACCTTCTAAATGAATGCCCTTATGCAGGAAGCGTGTGGGAAAATATCAGATCGCTCTTTGGAAAGACAATGATAGATCCTAGAAGCATACAGAATACCATATTGCAATGGGGTACAGGTCAATTTCACAGCAAAGTAGTAAGAAGAATATGGAATTTAGCGGTAGGCTTTGTGATCTGGTTCATCTGGAAAGAACGCAACAGAAGGATATTCAGGGGTCAAAGCAGTCGACCTGAAAGAATTTGGGAGGAGGTGAGAAAAGCGATAAAAGAAACCATTCTCTCAGACACTTGGGAAGAGGAACACTGGAAGATGAACCAAGAAGAAGGAAGAATAGCTTCGAAATTTAACTTGGAATTCAGCATGATCTATCCCAGAAAAGAGAAGAAGGGTAACCATCAAGCCCAAAGCCCCAACCAATTTCGATACCCTGGGGTACACTCCATAAAACTGAACTTCGATGGAGCGTCGAAGGGGAACCTTGGCCCAGCAGGCCTAGGAGGTATTTTTTTTGATGGTCAAGGAAAAACAAGGTGGGTCTTCGCGGAATGGGGAGGCGAGATGACGAACAACGAGGCGGAACTTTGGGCGGTCCATCAAGGCCTGAGAATAGTAGTCAGAAACAGATATATGAACCTGGAGATTGAAGGGGACTCGCAGATCACAATAAGGATGCTGCGAAAACTAAAGGATGGAAAGAGCTGGGAGAAAGTTGCAAAAAGCTGGAGGACAGCAGGCATTATTCAAGATATAGCGGTTTTGTTAATAGGATTGATTACATAATAATCAACCATGTTCGACGCAATGGAAACAAGGCTGCGGACCTCCTGGCAAATTGGGGAAGCAAAGAAGCAGTAAGTAGTTTGGATAGAAGTTGGTCATCACTAGAAGCGGATCACAGCTGGGAAGGACTCAAAAACATAATTACTCAGGACCATAATGAAGCATCCATGGTATGAAAGGGAGAAGACAGATCACCCAATCGGGTTAAGCAACGTGGAAGGGAGCGTAATTAAGAAGCGATGGTGGGTGAGGCAGGTGACCGCAGGCGAGTGCCTAAACATGATTATTACGAGTAAGTGGATCAGCGGGAAGGATACCCGATCAGGCCGAAAGGACACTCGGGTACAAGTAAATGACGGTGGAGCTGACAAATTGCCAGAAACAAGCCCGAGGTATGATTGCATGGGGAGAGGATCCAACAAAGCGGACAGAGTTTTGAGTTTTAAAGGCATGCAGGGGGGAGATACCAGGAAGGAAAGGTGGCAGAGTGGAACGCGAGAAAAGGCTCGCAGTGAAATAGGAAAGAGCAACATTAAGCTGAGATATACAGTGAGGAGAGCGGGAAGCTCTGGGTGCCAAGAAGAAAGGGAGGGGAAGCGCAGTTTGAAGCAAGGAAGCAGAGATAGCATGGAAGCAGAGGGTAGCAGGACGGCAGGAAGGTGGATGAGAAGCAGCGAAGCGGATGAAGACCAGGGACGAAGAGACATGGACGCGAAGGGCAAACGCAAAATGGAAGAGAGGCTCGAGTACTGCTACATTCCAGTCTATGAAGTCTCGGAGGGCGAGAGTGAAGACATTCCAGAGGACCCAGAGAAGACTGCGTAGGAAGCAAATAACAGCGCCCGAAAGGCAAAAAGAACATGAAACAGAGAGGAGAAAGGAAATTGGGAGGAGGAAGAAGGAAGGCTGAGGACGGAAGCCAAGGGTGGAAGAGGTAGACGGAGGAGAGGGAGAGGTCGCCGTGGTAGGGGTGGCTAGAGAAGACAGGGAATAGCAGAAGGTCGCAGCAGACGGGGACGCCACTGTCGTGGAAGCACCGAGGAAGATGGGGAGACTGGGATGGGAGCTGAAGGAAGACAAGGCAGGCACACCACAGAGACAAGGGTCAGGACAACAGAGAGAGAATACAATGAGAGGACCAACCCAAAAATTAGAAGAATAATAGAGCATTGGGAGGAAGAGGCCATCCAGGCACAGTCAGAGGAAGAAATGGAGGATTGGATGCATCTCATGCCAGATCCAGGGCACACCCGAGGTAGAATGACACTATATAAGCAGTCGCTGCACCTGTATTGGGTCATGAAGAGACTCATGGCCAAAGCCATGGAGCAGATAGCTGTCGAAATGGCTGAATTGTCGCAGGGAATTCCAAACTTGAAGAAAGAATTGAAGAATATTGTAATCACCCTGCTCATGCAAGACAAGAGGCTGGAGGATCTACAGCAGCAGCTTGAGGCAAACGGTGTGGTGATAAAAAAGGAGAAGAAGCAGCAAGAGGTCGCTGGAGAACAATGAAGAAAGGCATGTTTCCTGATGTAGTTAGAAATTGCAAATCTTAGTTTTTGTTTTAGCTATGCATAGGGGTTATGTTTATATTTACTTGCAGATGTATGTCAGTAGTAACAGTTACAAGGCTAATGTGTATAAAGCATGGAAAGACAGATTGAAAACCTTTTATTTTTGGTCAGCAGTCAAAAACTATAGGTAGTCAATAAACCCGGTTTCCCCGTGAAGCGGGTTGAAACCACCTTAAATCTGTAATAATTTCTTTTTGATAATAGAAAATGACAACTCCTCAACTTACAATAAATAAATATATATATATATCGAATAAATTAAATTAAAAAAAATTTTGAATAATCAACCACTCACAAACAATAAATTAGTTTAAAATTATTAAATATCACACTTTAAAATATTATATAAATATCTAATCAAAAATCAAATTATCCCACCAAATTCTAATATAATAATAAATAAATTTAAAGATATTAATAAATATAAAAGTAATCAATCCCAAACATGAAGGTTTCTTCCAAATAACGAATCTACCTCATTTTATTTCCAACTCACTAAATAACCACTTCTGCAATTTTCTCCGGTGAATATTTTTAAATACTACAAGTTTAAATTATTTTTATGTTTTTTGGTGTTTTTTTCTTTTAATTTAGTTAGATTGTGATTGTAGTTATTTAAAATATTTTACTTAAATAAATAATAGATTTAAATGTTTTGGCGATACTCAATTACAAATTTCCAATTTAATTTTAAAAATAAATTTAATTGAAAAATATGTAAAAATATTTCCAAAACTTAAAATAGTTAATTATCAAATTTTGGTATTTTAAGTATATAGAATACAAATTTCAAATTTATACTTCTAACAAATTTTTATTTAATTTTTAAAAAATCAAGTGTAATATGTATCGTTGCTATTTAGTACCTATTTTTTTTATGGAAAATGTATTTGATAGCAAAATAATTCCATCATAGTAATTATAGGGTAATTAAAAATTTTCTATATTTACCTGTTCACATGCCAAAATGATTTCTATTATTTATTTCATTCATAAAAGGAAGAAGACAAATTTTTAAATAAAGATTTGGATAATTGTATTAGTGGTTTAAAATAAAATAAAAATGGTAGATTTCTGCGTTTCAATTTATCTAAAGGAAAAGTTGTTAATGTCAAAGAAACTAAGAAAAGTTGTTAATGTCAAAGAAACTAAGAATGTTATATGTGTATGTAAAATGGAAAAGTATCATTTTTTAAATCACTAGTATCACACTTCACAAAACAACTCTAAGTAATTAATATGTTGAAAAAGTGATTATTTATTTGTTTAATTTAGTATATTGAATTTTTATATAAATTAAAATAAAGATGATGATTGACTTTTATTGATATAAAAGTTGTTTTATTGAAATAAGTTTTGATTTATTAGAAATTAAGACAGGTAAATAACTACTTGATTTGCTTTGAAATTTTAATGTTTTATTAAAACTTTAAAGAGTAGCATATCGCTATATATCAAAATAGTTTTGATACGCTAAATGGTTAAGAAGATTAATACTATAAAAAATATTTTTAATTTTATGATATAATGTGGGTGTACTAAAGATATTAAAAAAATAGATTAATTTATTTTTTGTACTTGATCAAATTGGTAATTGGGGTATACCCATACATGCATGATATCAGTATAATTTAAAGCATATAATTTAGGTTTGAATCAAAAATTTCATAGAAAGTATCTTAATAATGCACTGTAAGTAAGCCTTGATCGAGCAGTCCCAAATTGGTAATTGGGGTAATACTCCAACATGCATGATCCAGTATAATTTAAAGCATAATAATTTAGGTTTGAATCAAAACCATTTCACAAAAACATCTTATATAATGCATTCCTATTCTTTAACCACTGTAATTTTACAAGCATATAATTAGGTTTGAATCAAAATTTCATAAGAAAGTATCTTAAATAATGACTCTAGTAGTTTAATTAAACTACCACTCCAAATAAGTTTAAAAATTAATTTAAATGAAAAAAATTAATTTTAAAAAATTAATTATATATATATACATTGTTTTCAATATAATATTAAAATATTTGAATGTGATAAAAATGTTTTTAGAGTTACATTTTATTCAATTTAAATTATATAGTTTGTGTAAATGAAATTAAAATTTTCGAAATGTGGGTGCTTAAAATTAGAAAAAAGATTAATAATATTGAAAAATATATGCATTTAAAAAATATGTTGACATAATTATTATGTTTTTTCGTTTTTTTTTTCTCTGAAAGTTATTGAAATTCCAGCGATATTTTGAAAAAATCCGTGAGAGATTTTTATAAATCTAAATAAAAGTTGTCAAACTTCATAATTTTAGGTGCTTTAGAGATTTTTGGTGATGCTAAATCCATTTTCAGCATCAAAAACATGATTCAAATACTTCATCTACAAAATTTTTTGAATTTTTTTATTAAAATTCTAGCCACTTTTAACCATTTAAATAATTCATCGGACTCCATAAACAACTCCTAAATTAACACTCTAAAATAGTGAAACTCTCCTAATTTATCACTCTAAAATAGTGAAACTTCCACGTTATACCTCAGCAGGATTTAAAATATTCAAATTACCAGAAATTTGATTCTGTTGGAACGGGTGAACAATGGTTTGATTTAAACATGAAATAGGTCAAATTTTTAGACTTAAAATCCCGATCCGCTGGCTGACTGGGTCTCGGTAATCGTTCTTTCTCTAAGGTACTCTATGATGCTTTTAGTTCAAATTAATCAACGGGAGAAAGATCTTGGGCCACTCAAGTACGCAGTGGATTGACTTGATTAGATTACTATTTTTAGAGTATTAATGTAGTGGCCGTGTTAATTAATTTTATGGAAATTTGGTAATATTATATAATTTTTTTTATTTTAATTTTTTATAAATAGTTTTTTGTTTTATAATTATATATAAAAAAAAACTTAATAAAATTAGTTTTTTTTATGGCAGAGTCCATTAAAAAGAATTTGAAACTTCCAAAATTTGTAAAATTGATTTTAAATTTTCAAAATATTTTAAATTTAATATTATAATTTTCAAAATTTTAATAACTTCCAATAAATAATTTGAAAATTTTGAAAAATCAATTATTTTTTACTATCAATTAATTACAATATAAGTAGCGAAAAACAAGTGAAATGAATTAAGTAAAGTTTTTGGGTAGAAATTACTTAAGAGAAATTTTTGGCCTATGTTTTTCGAACCAACAAGTGTGGTTCATCATAAGGACCAAATGATAAACCACACTTGTTGGTTCGAAATGGGTTGGCTAAAAATTTCTCTTATGTGATTTCTAAAGATTTTGCTTAATTCATTATCGATCACAAAAGCTTGAATACAAAAAGTAAAATGAAATGAAATGATATTTTAAGGTCAACAAGACTAAAAATAGTGAATGAGACCATTAGTTCCCTGTTTTTGGCTTTTGCACTTCAATCCTTTTCCAATTCAAATTGATTATGAGCCCGCCGAACCTTCCAACAATCCCCTCACTAAAAAGACAATGCCAAGAAACTGATGCTAACATGTTCTCATAACTTTCTCGGATGTCTTTGAATGCATCACATTCCAAAATGAAATGTTTTTCTCATAACTTTCTCGGATGTCTTTGAATGCATCACATTCCAAAATGAAAGGTTTTCTGATTCCACAGCCCAAAAGTGCAAAATGTACACACTCGTTCTTCCCAAAGCTTCTGTAAGCCTTTTCCACCGTCCTATTCACACCGAAGTTGATATGAGTTGGTCCTTATTTGAGCAATAAGAACATTTGCCCTCAACTAAATGCTAGCTCCAATGAACTAGTTGATGTGAGTTGGTCCTTAATTGAACAATAATAACCTTTGCCCTCCAAGAAATGCTAGCTCCAATGAACTCGTTGATGTGAGTAGGTCCTTAATTGAGTAATAAGAACCTTTGTTCTCCACCAAATGCTAGCTCAAATGAACTCTTTTGTTGTAAATCACAAGTAGGGTTGAATTCCTCAATGTAATATTTCATCTTTCTACCCAACTTTTTTCCCCATTCCTTTTTACGAAACTTCTCCATAACAAACTCCTTTAGCTCCTTGCTATTTGTAGGACATACATTGAGGTAGATATTCTATTTTTGCATCCATGTGTAGTTTTGTTTCATCCATATTTTCTTTCTTTCACTCATGCCTTCATTGAAATAACATTAGGCCATCTACCTATTCTCATTTGCTCAATTCTTTTTAGATACCTTTTGAGCCGCACCATAGCAATTGTCTCAATGAAATTTGCTCTTGTTTCACTCATCATTATCAATTGTCTCATTGAAATTTACTCTTGTTTCACTCATCATTATCTCATAAGGCACTGAACTTTTTATTTTGCACTTGCTCATAATTAAGCGTTTTTGGATTTTCTCAGTTTGTTTCCATTTTGAAATGACAATGCTGCTAATCCAGAATTCACACCCATATAACATCACTAAACAAACTAGAAGTCCAAAAAACACTTTAAACGTTTATAATCCCATGACTCTACCTCTCTACATCTATTTTGAAAAATATAAAAAAATATAAACAAATTCCAAAACTCAAAATATAGTTAAGTACAAAAATATTCTCCCGTGAATAAAGCCTTTTTCGGAATAAAGCCTTTTTCGGGGCAAAACGTGCACGGGTGACTGACAAGAGGCGACGAAGCATTTTTTCCCAATTTTCTGTCTTTGCCGGTTGTAGGTGAAGTCCGCTGTGCCCATGGGAAGTTACGACAAAATATGCAGACACCGCTTGCGGATCCGATGGAAAATTGCATTTCAGTATCAATCTGAATATGGAGTTCAAATGTATCTAAAAAGGTCTAAGTGAAATTGCTTTTTGTGATATGTACTCTGTCATCAGCAGAGTAGGAATTTCAAATCCTGAGCACACATCAAATTGGACTGTTTGGACAACTCTAATACTTGTTTTAATTTTTTAATATAAAATGTGGACAGTTTGTAAAAAATTGACGGTTTTGTGAAAAATTTTGACTGTATTTAATGAGCAAATCACTCCATGGCAAATAATTTGCTCGTCAAATTCCATCCTTGGTCATCACTCTTTCAATGTCATTGTCTTGCAAGAAATGCTTTTGACTTTGTTTTTTTTGTATATACATAATACTTCATTCTCATTGCCATTCCTTTATTTTTATAGCAACTTGAGCTGCCAGTGAAGACTATTGTATTTATCACTTTAAAAATTATATATATTTAATTAATTTTTAATAATGGTTTATTAAATTATTTTTTAATTAATGATAAATTTTTTGAGTTTTTTGGTTTTTATTGATTTATAATCTAGTTATATATAAACAAAAGATGTAAATATAAACATTTACATCTTCAGATGTAAATGTTTATATTTCTCATATAATACAATATCTAGATTTTTCATTTTGAAAAAAATATATATAAACAAAAGATTTACTTTGATCACTTGCCACAAAGGAAACACGACTAATTGCAGTAAAGATATTGTAAAATACTTTTATCTAGCAAATTTACCCATACCAAACTTATCTCAAGGCTATATTTAAGTCATGACATATCTCTTGCAATGTCATAATAAGATTTACAAAATAAAAGCCACATATAAATCAAATTAGATCCATGGATCTGCCAAGTGTCAAGAGGGATCAAATATATTTTTACTTTAACATCACATGCCATTACAACATCTCTTCCATATTGTGCTAGAAAGTCCCTCTCAGCTCAATAATAAGTTATCAACCTAGATCCATCTTAATTTTGGATCTACCAAATGATCAAAAGATCAAATCTTTTGAGTTGCCAATCTTATTTTTTAATTTTCAACAATTCTACATCCCACCATTGACCTTTGTGGGTTAACAAAAAATGGAAATATTATTTATTAATAGTTATAGTTTTAATATAATAAGTTTGAAAGCTAGAATAGGTTAGATTCACCTTCATTATTATGATAAATACCATCATAGATCCATTTCAAGTATGGCTCTAACATGAGTACATAATTCTTTAAAAATAAGATATAATAAGTACGTAATTAAAATTAAAATATTTTTCTAACCTTAAAAAAAAAAAAAAAAGAAAAAATAGGGTTTTTTAAATTATGTCTGTACTATATATCATTTTTAAAAAATTATGTATATATCAAAAAAAAAAAAAGTTTCTTTATGCTATAAAAAATAGTTTAATGTCAATTAAGTGTGTACTATATATCATTTTTAAGAATTATGTACATATCCCTAAAAAAAAATAAGTTTTTATGGTTAGTCTTGTTTATACTTTATTTAGCATTTAAAGAATATAATTTAAACAATAAAAAATAACACATTGTATTTTGCATTCTAAAGAAGTTTGAGTCTGAAGAAATTTGATCCCTCTCAGCTCATGTTAGATCTATACTTAAAATGAATCTATACTGTTTTTTTTCAAAGAGCTGTACTTAAGATGGATCTATGCTGGTTTTTATTTTCAAAGAGAATGGACTGACGGACAGACTTATATATCTCCTCACACACAAGTGGAAAATAACCCTCTCAGTTTAATAAATATTATTTAATTAATTTATATTTGATAAATCATATTTTATTTTTTTATAATATAAAATTTATTTTTAATATAAAAATAATTAATATCTTATTAAAAAAAATAAAAAAACTTCATATATCAAACTTATAATTCTGACAACTCTTGGGAAAAAAGATATATATACCAAGAAAACCTGGGGAACAATTCATGATATAAAACAAATATCCCAAACATGGAAGGTTTCTCTAAAATAACCAAATCTGCATCACTTTATTCCACCAAATCTACAATTTGCCTTCCGAATCTGGAGGACTTTATTCCACTGACAGTTTTGTCTGGTGAAGAAAGGCCTTCCGGTTCAGAACTGCACAGGTGACTGACAAGAGACGACAAAGCGTTTTTTCAGGAGTTGTCTATAATGCGATTTTTTGGAGATTCCGGTGATGGAATCCGGCGGAAGAAATGAGGTTAAATCTTGATTTTTAGCAGTTAAAATGGTTTTTTAACTGCATATTTGGATTCAGCGCCCTGGAAAACCCCTGGGAGCCATTGATTGTGCAGAAACTAGCTATCAAACTTGGGATTCCAATGAATTGCTGCCGGATTTTGACCAGAAAAATCAGCCAAAAAAACTTTCAAAAAGTCGCATTATAGACTACTGCGTTTTTTCATCGTTCCCACGTCTCTGCCACTTCAACTGAAGTCTGCTCTGCTCAGGGTGACTTACGACAAAATATGCAGACACCGCGTGGGGATCCAATGGAAAATGGCATCTAGTTTCTGTACAACCCAACAAAGTCATTAGATGTGGACTCTATTCAGATTATCTATGGTAGGAAAGAGATAACGTTCCTTTAAATTATATGGTAATAAAAATCTTAAATGTAAATTATGAGTTGTTTTTAATGTGATTTTTTGAATTTTTTTGTATTATAATTTGGTGGAAAAATTTGACATGAATTTGAATTTGGTGTTTTATTTTAATGGTTTTCTTAACTGTGTTATGGATTGAACTTGAAAACTTCAACATTTTGATTGTGGTAGGGATTACCCCGATCAAGCTTGAAGATTTTTAAAAGATTCCGCCCAGAATTTTTAAGAGAAATTAGAACCTAAAACCCACTCGAAAAGCTTCAAAATCTTGCTAGCATTAGAAATGGTGTGAATCAATTTTTAAATAATAATAAATAATAAAATATCATGTAGATTTTAATTAAAAAACTAATTATACATAATAATAATATTGTATGATTCAAAACGTTATGCTATTTTGTTTTATTAATAAAAAATATACAACTTGAAAATTTATTTGCATAGAAATTTAAATATCCTATCATAAAACATTCAGAATTTATTTGAAAATTTATTAACAACTCTGTAAAATTTAATATTTATAATACACTTTTTTCATAAACTAATTAACTAATTATATATAGTTGGCATATTATATTAAAAAATTATAAAATATGCTAAAGAAAAATGACACAAACACACCTTCACACATACATATAGTTATAAGTATGATGATGGTTTTAATATAATGAGAAGCAATAATATTTTTATTTGGTTGACTCTTACTCTAATAGGGAGGATGTTGTAGTGGTGTAAATGTGTGTTTGTAATCATTTATGTGTCAAACTCAATTAAAAAAATAATAAAAGGTTAAAAGTAATATAGATCCTTAAAGATGTTGTAAATGGTGGTAAAGTTTTAAATGTTCACTCAATTAATAATAATACAAAGTTAAAAGTAATGCCCATTGGGACATCTAAATTGGGAATTGTCTTGTTATGAAATATTGCGTATATCATGAATTTCAAATTCGTGTCTCAAACCAACAAAAAGGGTTAAAAGAAATAAAAATTCAATTTGTTATATTGTGATTTTGTTTTTATTAATAAAATTACAAGCATTTTTTTAGATAAAAGAAAATCAAAATAGACATATAAATAGTAGGATCCATTTTATCATATAAATTAAAATAATAATTTAATAACCATATTTAACTTTAATTAATAAACACATAAAAACTAAATACTTACAATATAACAAGATTCTTAACCATGGATATTCACCCCCACTTTACCATGGAATACAATGCCATGATTTATGAACGTGCCCAAAAACAATAACTTATTTCACAATTAAAATATTTTAGTAATATTTTATTTTATAACATTTTTTAATTAAATCTTAATAATTACAATAAACTACAATATAACAAGATTCTTAACCATGGATATTCACCCCCACCTTATCATAGAATACAATTGCCATGACTTATCAACATACCAAAAATAGTAACTCATTTCACAATTAAATTATTTTAGTAATATTTAATTTTAAATTTAATTTTTGTAACATTTTTTAAATTAAATTTAAAAGCAAAAAAGTTATTAATTACTTTTGGGATATATCTAAATCCTCTATCCTCACTACTCTTGGAAATATTTTTGTGGATATTCCATAAAGACTAAATCAAGGTTTCAATTTTAAATAAAAATGAAATAGTTTTTAAATATAGAGATGTGAAATTTATATAATATAAATAATATTATTAAGAAATAACATAGATCCATCTTAACTAATGATCTACCAAGCTCTAAGAGAAATCTTTTTGCATTTTGAGAGATTTGATACTTCTGCGTGCTTGGGAGAACCAAAGTTAAGATTAAATATGTTGATATATAAAGAGATGTGAAATATATAAAAATATATATATATAAATATATCCATCTTCCAATATAAATTAAAATAGTGATGATGCATATTTGTAACCATGATATTTCATAATCTAATTTTTGTTAGTAAACATATAAAAAATTAATACTTGCAATAATCTCTTTTTCTATATGTAATTTATGTTATGCCTATCACATTAACAAATAAAAGTAAAAAAATGCCATGCTTTATTATGAGTGTTTTTGTTTGTTTTGTAAACTCTAGATCCTTTCATTAATCAGAAAAGAGTTACATATAGCTTGGATTTCCAAAAGATGACCACAATTTTGGAGATTCTTTGTATCAAGCTCAGATGAAACTAGCTAGCTACCTACCAATAACAACTATAAAATAAATATGGAAATCACTACTACATAGAAAACTCCCATAAGATTCAAGAATTTAAGGGAGGAAATGCCTTTGAGATTGACATGATTTTCCCTAAGTTAACTAATTATTCACCGTCTACTTGGATCAATGCCTTATTGTTCGTGTAACTTAAATTTTTGGTTTTCCTATATTGCTTGGAGAGCACCTTGAAATCCTTCGTGTGAACCCCAAGACGTGACCTTTAAGAATTCAAGCCTGATTAATCTTCTACCTTGCACTAGAGATAGGCCTTGTAAAGAATCCTAGTGTGATGAACCGACATGCCCTTCATATCTTTTCCATGCCATTCATGCAGACAGTCGTGGATAATTCAGATCCCTATCTTCTAGTAGGGTTTGTGCATCATCTCCTTCTAATAGGGAGCAATCCACTTCTTGTAGTAAAGGAATTTTCTAGTACTCCTTTAGAAACTTTCGCACGGGATCTGAAGGAATCACTAAGAGCTCATGGGTTTTACCTTATGTTGATTGTAGGCTTGATTGAATATTATATTACTTCAAAGAATCCTTTGGAGAGGAGAGAGGCTCAAAACTATTTTCAGATCTAGGGATCTAGTTACGATTTGAGGCACCCTAAGGACTCAAATTTCTTCTTCTTTGGGGGACTTTTCCCAAATCATCTTACTCTATCTAAAAGGGTGTTCTTCTAGCGATTCCTTTATATTCATAGGAAAATCTCTAGTAATATGCCTATATTCATGACAACATTTGCATCTAAAGAGGACATGTTCAGAATCTAGAGGTTGTTTCCAAACACTATCTTGATAGTGAATAGCTATTGAATTTTGAATATGTTGAGAAATATATGATGTATACCTCCTTCTCTTAGTAGCATCCAAGACCTTTAAGGGTTTCCACCTTCCAATATTCCTTTGGAATAGAAAAGAGTTGAACCCACACGAGGGCAACAAGGAAGTCTTCCTTCTCTAGATTATATTGCTCCTTCCAAAATCACATGAAGAGACATACCTTGTTAAAAAAATACAATTCTCCTTTAACAACCCTCGATCTGTATTCCAAACTGGAGAAAATGACTGTGAAGAATCCTTTTGCCCCTAGCTTCAATTCTATTTGACCTTGGAGGCTCCATTTATTTTGGGTCCACCCAATCAAAGACCTTTCATAGGGCTGTAATCAGATGAACTTGCAACAAAGTTACCAACTTAACCACAATTGTACTGAGTTCTCATTTTTTTAGAGGTTACAGAAAATCATCTAATTTTGAAAAGCGTTGCGGAATCAACCTTTTTTTTTGCACATATTTTTGACACTTTAAATTTTCTTATGCATTAGGTATGTATAATGTATGCATTAGGTATGTACAATGTTTTTCTAAATGTTAGAGATTTTTATGTCAGTTTTGAAAAGTATTGATGAAACATTGACCATTTTTTATTGGGCTTACTTTTGACACTTCAGATTTTCTTATGCATTAAGTATGTATATTATTTTTAAAATGTTAGTTATTTTCATGTCAATTTTCAAAAGTGTTGATACAACATCATCCCCTTTTTTGGGGCTTATTTTTAGTGCTTTAATTTTTTTTTTTTTATATAGAGGAGAGATGCTTAATGTTGTGCAAGGAACAGTAATTGATATAGTACTGGTCCCACCAAACCACCAGAAGTTGAGACTTTTGCAACCAATATTTAAACAAAAATAAATAACATTAAGTGCAAATATGTTTTAATTTATGTCCAAAATTTCCCAAAACATTGATTGGGCCCACAACTGTTCATAAATAGTATCTTAATACTTAAGAGTACAAATCATATTGACCCAACTAGAAAACAGATAAAACCATAAATCTTTCCAAAATGATCTATTCTAGAAGTACAAAGTAGCAGTCACTTCAACCCGCACTCATCATAACTGAAGCTATGTATCCCAAATAAATATCCATACTTGCACATAATAAAAGTGAATGTATGTCAACCATAATTGTTGTGTTGTTCAACATTTAAACCCACTATGTTCAATAAATGACACCCAACCCAATAGAATTTAAACCCATTGTGTTCAATAAATGACACCCAACACAATAACTTCATTAAATGACACCTAACCCGTTCTATTTCCCATTAAAATAGATCAAAGCACATGGATCAACAAAAAACAAATTCCCATCCGTTGGATCACATCCAATTAAATCCAGATCATACATTCAAAATGAAGCCATTGCAATCCATGTCCATCATTTCCACCAATTAAATTCAAATGCAAAAAACTATAAAAGAAGTTCAACCAATGTTGAAGCTACATGTTTACCATTCAAACTATTCACCAACCCTAGAGACAAACCATCACATAACATTTGACAATATATTCAGGTTAGTTATTTCAATTACAACACATTTTTCTTACAATTTTGTTTTCATTTCTCATAGTTTTTATTTCAGTTCTTACAATTTCATTTTCATGACAATATTTATTTTTTCTATTTTTCTATATTTTGGATCATTTTAAAGTTTGATTGGAAAATATGACACAACCATAATGGAGAGTATTGGCTAGCTATAGATGAAAAAGAAAAGAACTCGTGGAAATAAACTTTAAATTGAACTGACAATTAAAATTTCATTTTCTAATTCAAATAATAGTTTATAAAAAAGAACTAAACTAGATCAACATCTTAACCAGAAAGATCACTTTGTTTAGTTGAAATTCCTAGGATGTATGTGAGTGTCTCCAAAAGTGTCATACTTTACAGTTTTCAACATTTAAGGATCAAATATGGTTGAAACAACAGTAAGCCAATGCACTTTATAAATAGGTCCAAGAACACAGCTAAGGCGACCCTCAGCAACCAAACGAAAGAGAGCATTTGTCAAATTGGTGTTTCTTGGATTGGGATTGCACAGTGTCATTTCACCATCCCTTGGTAGCCTCTCATTATTACGCACTTTGGATCTTTCTCAGAATAATTTGACAGGAAGAATTCCAATAGAGATTGGGTAGTTAAAGGCGTTGGGAGTTCTCAAACTCAACTTTAATTTTCTCTGTAGTTATATTCCAAAAGTGCTATGTAATTGTACAAAGATGCAATTGATATGATTCTCATTAAACAACTTGATAGGGAGTTTACCAACAGAAATTGGTCATGTAGTCCAGTTGGATCAACTCTGCCTCATCAACAATAATCTTAGTGGAATTATTCCAACTTCTCTGAGCAACTGCACTTCTCTCCAGGTGTTGTCCATTAGATACAACGATCTCACTGGTCCAATCCCCTCTCTACCCTAAATCTGGCTGAAAATAGCATGATGGGTAGCATCCCTAAAGCTATTGGCAATTTCACTGGGCTCATCTACCTAAATCTTGCTCAAAATAACTTTACTGATAGCATACCTCAAGCCATAACAAAATTGAGACAATTGACCACCTTAAATTTAGGGGCAAACAATCTAACTGGCAAAATACCAAAGGGCATTGCCACTTTGAACCATCCTCAACAACTTTTTCCAAACAACAACCATTTTACATCTACAATTCCAAAAGGAATGGGAAAACTTCATTCTCTTACAAAATTATTTTAGAATTCAAGCAATATTTCTGGGAGCATTCCTGAAAGTATTGACGATTTGGTTTCACTTCAACAATTAAATATATCTTAAAACAATCTAGAGGGACCAATCCCATATCATATTTGCCAATCTGTGGGATTAGAAATGTTAGATTTGTCCAAAAACAAGTTGAATGGAAATATTCCTTCCTCTATAGGCAATTGTAAATCTATGAGGAATTTATTACTACACCAAAACAACTTTAAGTAAATGTACTATTTTACAAAGGTTAAAGGTGTCAAAAAACAAACTGAGTGGAAATCTAGAAATAAGATTTCCAATTTCTATGGAAGTTCTCTCTGCTTATTCTAATAACTTCTTTGGCCCAATGTACCCAACTTCAATGGATAGATTTAAGAAAAAATAGATTAATGGGTCAACTACCTAGCTACCTTGTAATTTTGTATGAATTAAGAGTTTTAAGTGTGTGTTATTTAGATGTTTCATCTAATGAACTCTATGGAAGAATCCCACTAGGAACACAATTTGACACTTTCAAAGCTACTTCTTTTCAAAGAAACAAATGTTTAGGTGGTTTACCTTTACAAATATGCAAGGAAAAAGAAAAATAATTTATAAAAAAGAACTAAACCAGATCAACATCTTAACCAGAAAATATCACTTTGTTTAGTTGAAATTCCTAGGATGTCTGTGAGTGTCTCCAAAAGTGTCAGACTTTACAGTTTTCAACATTTAAGGATTAAATTTAATTGAAACAATAGTAAGTCAATGCACTTTATAACTAGGTCCAAGAACACAGTGAAGGCTACCCTCAGCAACCAAACAACTTGCAAAATTACCATCTTTTCCCAATCCAAATTGAGGATGTTTGTGGTCACTATGAATAACAATAATGACAAACATGAGTCTAAACAAATTAATTCAAACAACAATAACTACCAGATCAACATCTTAACTAGAAAAGGAATCGAGTGACTTTTTTTATAGTTGAAATTACTCTTAGAGCTTCCTTCATGTATGAAGAGTGTTAGCTATAGGAATAGCAAGAATATTGACATTAGGTCTCTAAGTTGCCAAAGAACACAAATGATAATTCAAGGATAGCCCTAAAGAAACAAGCAATGTGGAAGTACATGAAGCATTACAATCAACAATAAGTAGAGGGGTATGCTCAAAGTACTATAAGGTGGAAACCTAGAGAAAACAAGCAATGTAGAAGTTTATGAAGCATTACATTCAACAATAAATATATGGGTCTGCTCAGATGACAAGAATGTAGAAACCCAAATGATCTTTTGGGCAAATTCAATACTAAAAGCATGCAAATATGTGAATAGAGGCATGCATGGTACTTGGAAACCTAATGAACCTAAACAATATTAACAAACATGAGGCTAAACAATTTAATTTAAATAACAATTTATAAAAAATAACTAAACTAACTGTTTATAAAATAACAGTTGAAATTCGTATGATGTTTGTGACTGTCTCCAAAAGTGTCAGACTTTACAGTTTTCAACATTTAAGGATTAAATTTAATTGAAAAAGAAGTAAGCCAATGCACTATATAACTAGGTCTAAGAACACAGCTAAGGCTACCCTCAACAGCCAAACAACTTGCAAAATTACCATCTCTTCCAAATCCAAGCCTAGGATGTTTGTAGTCACTATTAATAACAATAATGACAAACATGAGTCTAAACAAATTAATTCAAGCAACAATAACTACCAGATCAACATCTTAACCAGAAAAGGAACCAGGTGACACTTTTTATAGTTGAAATTCCTCTTAGAGCTTCCTTCATGTTTGAAGAGTGTTAGCTGTAGGAATAACAACAGTATTGAAATTAGGTCTCTAAGTTGCCAAAGAACACAAATGAGAATTCAAGGATAGCCCCAAACAAAACAAGCAATGCAGAAGTAACTAAAGCATTACAATCAACAATAAGTAGAGGGGTCTGTTCATAGTACTAGAAGAAGGTGGAAACCTAGGGAAAACAAGCAATGCAGAGGTTTATGAAGCATTACAGTCAACAATAAATAAATGGGTTTGCTAAGATGACAATAATGTAGAAACCCAAACGATCTTTTGGGCAAATTCAATACTAAAAGCATGCAAATACGTGAGTAGAGGCAGACATGGTACTTAGAGACATAATGAAACTAAACAATATTTACAAACGCAAGGCTAAACAATTTAATTTAAATAACATTTTATAAAAAAGAACTAAACTAATTGTTTATAAAGTAATAGTTGAAATTCCTAAGATGTATGTGAGTGTCTCCAAAAGTGTTAGACTTTACAGTTTTCAACATTTAAAGATTAGATTTAATTGAAAAAAATAGTAAGCTAATGCACTTTATAACTAGGTCCAAGAACATAGCTAAGGCTACCCTTAGAAACCAAACAACTTGCAATCTTAATTTTGGATCTACCAAATGACCAAAAGATCAAATCTCTTGAGTTGTCAATCTTATGTTTTAATTTTCAACAATTATGCATCCCACCATTGAAATTTGTGGGTTATTAAAAAAATGGAAATATTATTTATTAATAGTTATAGTTTTAATATAATAAGTTTGAAAGATAGAATAGTGTAGATTCACCTTCATTATTATAATAGATACCACCGTAGATCCATTTTAAGTACGATCTAACATGAGCCAAGAGGGATCAAATTTTTTAACACACACTAAAACTTCTTTGAATGTTAAATAAAGTATATATACAAGACTAACCAAAAAAAAAATCGTGATATGTACATAATTCTTTAAAAATAATAATAATACATATTTAATTGACATTATATAACATGTACATCCACAAATTTTACCAGCAAATTAAAATAGTTTTTTATCATTAATATATTTTTAAGTATAATATGTCAATGTTACATGTTATGAAAAATAGTTTAATATCAATTATGTATGTACTATATGTCAATTTTAAAGAATTATGTACATATCATGAAAAAAAATAAGTTTTTATGGTTAGTCTTGTTTATATTCTATTTAACATTCAAAGAATATAATTTAAACAACAACAACACAAATACATTGTATTTTGCATTCAAAAGAAGTTTGAGTGTGAAGAAATTTGATCCCTCTCAACTCATGTTAGATCTATACTTAAGAAGAATTTATACTAGTTTTTATTTTCAAGAAAAACAAATTGACAAACAAACTTACACATTGGCTCCCCTCATAACAAGATATAAAATAAACTTCTTAGTTCAATAAATATTATTTAATTATTTTATATTTTAATAAAATCATATTTATTTTTATATTAAATAATTATTTTCAAAAAATTTTAATATCTTAGAAAAAAAAATAAAACATCTTGGAACAATTCAGCTACAACGTTATAATATAAAACAAATATCCCAAACATAGAAAGTTTCTCTAAAATAACCAAATCTACAATGTTATGATATAAAACAAATATCCCAAACATGGAAGGTTTCTTTAAAATAACCAATTCTACAATTTATTCCACCAAATCTACAAATTGCCTTACGAATCTAGAGGACTTGATTCCACTGACAGTTTTGTCTGGTGAAGAAAGGCCTTCCGGTTCAGAAAGTGCACAGGTGATTGACAAGAGACGACGAAGCGTTTTTTCATTGTTCCCATGTCTCTGCCACTTCAACTGAAGTCTGCTCTGCTCATGGTGACTTACGACAAAATATGCAGACACCGTGTGGGGATCCAATGGAAAATGGCATCTAGTTTCTGTACAACCCAACATTAAATGTGGACTCTACTCAGATTATCTATAGTATGAAAGAGATGTATGCTATGGTAATAAAAATCTTAAATAGTTGTTTAGTGTGATTTTTTGGATTTTTCTATATTATAATTTGGTGGAAAAATTTGGGATGAAATATTGGTTTGTGTTATTTAAACAGGTTTTTTAATTATATATATGGATTTAGCAACCTGAAAAACTTTTAGAGCATTTTGATTGTGCAAAGGTTACTCATCAAGGTTGGGGTTTCAATAAATTCCTATCAGATTTTAGAGAAATTCGACAATAAAACCCACACGAAAAATTTCCAAAAACTGCTACTAAATACAAGTCGAAAATGTACTAGTAAAATCATTGTCTTATAATAATAATAAAACATAATATGGATTTAATTAAAAATATATTAAAATAATAAAACAGTAATAAATATGTTCAATCCAATACTATTAATATAATTCTATTATAAATTATAAACATGGAAATATAATTTGCATTATATTAATAGAAAATTTAAATATCAATAATTTATATCCATAATTATAATATTCAGAAATTTTATATGAAATTAATAACAAACTTTATAAAATTGTATTTATAATATATTTTTTTCAAATTAATTAACTAATTATATATAAGTAGGCATATTACATAAAAAATAATTAAAAAATATACTAAAGTAAAATGACACAAATACATACCACACACAATACATATAGTTATAGGTATGATGAGATATAAGAATATTTTTATTGGGCTGACTCTTAGTCTAGTAGGGAGGATGTTGTAGTGGTGTAAACATTTGTTTGTAAACATTTATGTGTCAAACTCAATTAAAAATAATAAAAGGTTAAAAGTAATATAGAACGTGAGAGATGTTGTAAATGATTGTAAAGACTTAAATGTTCGTTCAATTAATAATAATAAAAAGTTAAAAGTAATGCCCATTAGGGCAGCTAAATTGGGAATTGTCTTCTTATGAAATATCGCGTAAATCATGAAATTCAAATTAGTGGCTCAAACCAACAAAAAGAGTTAAAAGAAATTAAAATTCAATTTGTTATATTGTGATTTTGTTTTTATTAATAAAATTACAAGCACTTTTTTTAGATAAAAGAAAATTAAAATAGACATATCGCGTTAAAATATATAGCATATAAATAGTAGGATCCATTTTACCATATAATTTAAAATAATAATTTAGAAACCATATCTAACTCTAATTAATAAAAACATAAAAGCTTAATACTACGATATAAAAAAATTCTTAACCATGGATATTCACCCCACACTTTACCATGGAATACAATACCATGAATTATCAACATGCCCAAAAACAGTGACTCATTTCACAATTAAAATATTTAATAATATTTTATTTTAATTAATTTATAAAAAAATTAATTAAATCTAATACTTACAATATAACAAGATTATTAGCCATGGATATTCACCCACACTTTACCATGGAAATCAATGCCATGACTTATCAACATGCAAAAATAGTAACTCATTTCACAATAAAATATTTAGTAATATTTTATTTTAATTTTATTTTATAACATTTTTTAATTAAATCTAAAAGAAAAAAAATTATAATTACTTTGAGATGTATTTAAAAATCCTTTGTCCTCACTACTATTAGAAAATATTTTTGTGGATATCCCATAAAGACTAAATCAAGGTTTCAATTTAAATAAAATGAGAATAATTTTAAATATAGAGATGTGAAATTTATATAATATATATAATATTATTAAGAAATAACATAGATCCATCTTAACTAATGATCTACCAAGCTATGAGAGAAATCTCTTTGCATCTTGAGAGATTTGATACCGAACCAAAGTTAAGATGATCTATGTTGGCATATAAAGAAATGTGAAATATATAAAAAAATATAAATATATCCATCTTCCAATATAAATTAAAATAGTGATGATGCATATTTGTAACCATGATATTTCATAATCTCATTTTAGTTAGTAAACATATACAGATTTAATACTTGCAATAATCTCTTTTTCTATATGTAATTTATGTTATGCATATCACATTAACAAATTAAATTAAAAAATGTCATGCTTTATCATGAGTGTTTTTGTTTTGTTTTGTAAACTCTCGATCCTTCTATTAATTAGGAAAGAGTTGCATATAGCTTACATTTTCAAAAGATGACCAAAATTTAGGAGATTCTTTGTATCAAGCTCAGATGAAACTAGCGAGCTACCTACCAATAACAGATAATTATAAACTAAATATGGAAATCACTACTACATAGAAACTCCCATGAGATTCAAGAATTCAAGGGAGGAAATGCCTTTGACATTGACATGATTTTCCCTGAGTTAACTAATTACTCACCATCTACTTGGATCAATGCCTTATTGTTCGTGTGACTTAAATTTTTGGCTTTCTTATATTGCTTGGAGACCACCTTGAAATCCTTCCGGTGAACCCCAAGACATGACTTTTAAGAATTCAAGTTTGGTTGGTCTTCTACCTTGCACTAGAGATAGGCCTTGTAAAGAATCCTAGTGTGATGAACTAACATGCCCTTCATATCTTTTCCATGTCATTCATGCAGACAATCGTGGATCATTCATATCCTTATCTTCTAGTAGGGCTTATGCTTCATCTTCTTCTAATAGGGAGCAATCCATTTCTTGTAGTAATGGATTTTTCTAGTACTCCTTTAGAAACTTTTGCATGAGCTCTGAAGGATTCACTAAGAGCTTATGGGTTTTACCTTGTGTTGATTGTAGGCTTGATTGAATATTATATTGCATAAGAGACTCTTTTGGAGAGGAGACAGGATCAAACCTATTTTCAGATCTAGGGATCTGATTAGGATTTGAGGCACCCTAAGGACTCAAATTTCTTCTTCTTTGGGGTACTTTTCCCAAATCATCTTACTCTTTCTGAGAGGGTGTGCTTCCAGTGATTCCTTTGCATTCATAGGAAAATATCTAATAATATGCCTATATTCATGACAACATCTACATCTAAAGAGGACATGTTCAGAATCTAGAGGTTGTTTCCAAACATTGTCTTGATAGTGAATATATATTGAAGTTTGAAGAGGTGGAGAGATATATAATGTATACCTCCATCTCTCAGTAGCCTCCAAGACCTTGAAAACGTTACCAGTGGCATTGATACTGCCATTAAGGGTTTCCTCCTTCCAATATTCCTTTGGAAGAGAAAAGAGTCAAACCCACATCGGGGCAACAAGGAAATATTCCTTCTCTAGACTATATTGTTCCTTCCAAAATCACATGAAAAGACCTACATTGTTAAAAAAAATACAATTCTCCTTTAAAAATCATCGATTTGTATTCCAAGTTGGAGAAAATGACTATGAAGAATCCTTTTGCCCCTAGCTTCAATTCTATTTGACCTTGGAGGTTCCATTTGTTCTAGATCCACCAAATCAAAGACCTTTCAAAGGGCCATAATCTTATGAATTTGCAAAACAAAGTGACCAACTTAATGACAATTGTACCCAGTTCTCATTTTTTTAGAGGTTAAAAAAATCATCTAATTTTGAAAAGTGTTGATGTAGAATCAACCTTTTATTTTTGGCACATATTTTTGACACTTTAAATTTTCTTATGCATTAGACATGTACATTTTTTTTTTAAATCTTAGAGATTTTCATGCCAATTTTGAAACATATTGATGCAACATTGACCCCTTTTATTGGGCTTACATTTGACACTTCAAATTTTCTTATGTATTAAGTATGTAGATTATTTTTAAAATGTTAGTTATTTTCATGTCAATTTTAGAAAGCGTTGATACAACACCATCCCCCTTTTTTGGGCTTATTTTTAGGGCTTTAAATTTTTTGATATATTGAATATGAATAATATATATATTTTTTTAAATCTTGGTGATTTTCATCGGAATTTGAAAATCGTTGATGCAACATCAAACTTTTTTTCCGAGGGCATATTTTTGCCACTTTAAATTTTCTTATGTTCCAAGTATACACATTTTTTTTTAAATGTTGGATATTTAACATTTTTTCAAATTTCTTATTTTTTTTCTTGCTTTTCATCCTAAGGTGTATGTTTTTTAAGGGAAGTTTCAAGTTGTGTCTCTTGTTTTCTTTTGCAATGTATTTTATAATGAAATTTTTAATTTTTTTAATGCAAAGTTTAAAATAAATAATATGATTAATATTTTGGGGTTAATATTTTTATATATCGTTAATTAATACTTCAATACACACAAATATTGTCATTTAAAAATAATAATTTTAAAATACTTTAAAAAAATACACAATAAATATATACAGATATAATTAAAAATTTAAGTTTTATTGGACCTTTTTGCTAAAAATAACATGAAAAATAAAAAAATTTTATGAAAAAAATTGAATAAAAAAGTTGAAAAATAACAAAGTTAAAAAGTTGGTTTTACTTCCTTTTTAAAAAAAAATTGAAAATTTACCCAAAAAAATGTCATTCCAACATACACACTTTTTGTTTTGAGTTGTTTATTCATGTTTTTTGGGTGCTCTTTTGCTAGAGTTCTCATTTTGAGGTTATAGTTCTCATTAAGTCAGTAACTTTGTTGCAAATCCTACATATTATTATTGGATATATTCTATAATCTTACTGAATTTAACCTCATATTTTGGATCATGTACCATTTTTTGTAGGAAACACTATGGATTTCTAGCTTTGTTAAGATGCACCTAGCTCAGGTTTCTTTGAGAAACTAGAAACCCCACTTCACCTCGTTGTTCTATGAAAATGATGTCAAAGATGAGGAGATTGATAAGGAATATCAATAGATCCAAAATCATTATGATCTCTTAAAACAATCTGACTAAAGGAGGGGGTTGGAGTTGATCATGGACTGTTATGTAGAAGAAACCTTAAAATTGCATAACATGTTTTTTTCTTTAGCATATCATCATTATTATGAGTTTTTAATTGATCTAGGAGAATACCAAAAGGCCAAAAATTTGAAGTTCTCAAATCTCAGCAAAACCAAGACTAAATTGAAAAGCTCGTTCTTTTGAATCCAATGACGTGAATGACACCTCAATCTGATTTCGTATGTGAAATTTATTCCCATTTGATGTTTAAGTCAAACAACTAAAAAGAATTTGCAGGTGATCCATAGGGTTCCACATGACACTTCCACAAGCTACGACATGACATCCCTATCCACAACCTTACCAACATGTACAGAATCTCCCAGGCCAATCAGGGCACACCACATAGAAATGACTAGGCATGACTACGCACAAGTTGGCATATTAAGTGGCCCAATCACTGGGTGACACATGGCCCAATCACAGGATGACACATGGAACTCTGTGACTGGAAACACAGGCTTGGACAAGGCCAAAATGATAAAGCAAATAACGGCAGGTCAAATTTTCAAGTGGGCGACCAAACTTAGTGGAACCCCTAAGTTCGTCGGCAACTCGACTATTTAACACCACATATGCCAACAACACATAACTATATATTGGTCGGAGTCAAACCTGCCAATGGTTATAACTCCCAACCCTCGACCCACTATAACATATGTTAAATATGTGCCAACGACAAATATGCAATGAAAAACATGCAATCAACTCTTCTAATTATGGTGGTTCGCTTATTTTAAAACATGCAATGGGTTGGCAGAGGGTTGAACACACGACCTCCCCGCTAACCAATTCCTTGACAGTTGTGTGCCAACCAAAAGGCCCCGGGCGGGAGCTTTGTTAAGTCTACCCACTTGACATATTTAAACTTACTTCATTCCATTCAAGCAATTGAGACCAGTGGAACCGCGTGGGTTGAACCCTACCGTAGGTACGCCTTTCGAGATAAAATATTTGAGGAACATTCTTTGGTAGATTCTTGATGAGCCCCGGAATCGGGTAACTTATTGGGCTCATTTTGCCTAGTTGTTCTTCGTCAATCCACCATTTTTCATAGTTTATGCATGTTTTTTGAGTATATTTATGTTAGTTGAATGAATGAGGATAGTCACTTGACCAAGGAGGCTAACACGTTGTTTAGGCAGATTTTTGGACAAATTTTGGGACCAAGGCCAAGCAATTATGAGCCAAATGACAACCAAGCATGAAGGAACAAGGGTGAGGATTCGTAGGAAGGGTGTCCCTTGCATTAAATGGCCCCTTCCTCGAAATCTCCACCCTCAGCTCGGAGTTTAGCAAGCCACTGAAAAGGATTCCCAAGGGCAGCCGAGCAGTCTTATGTAAAGTGGTTGATCACTGGCAGTTTGAGCAGCCGAGCCCCTTGAGTTAAGGAGGGTTGTTGGAGACCCTCGTAGTGCATAAATAGGAAGGCTTCCAGCCTTCGTAGGTTACTTTTTGCACTGTTATTTTTTTGCACTAGAGTGTTGTTATTTTCTTAGCTCATTTTGTAGCTGCTGTTGTATAACTTTCTTGTGACATGGTTATTTTTGAGTAATGGAAAGCAGCTTGATTTGGCATCAGTTCTGATTTCTTCTTAGGAGCCTGTGGCTCTTGGGGTTGGGCCCAACCCAAGTGCCAAGGCTTCCTTTGTGTATTGTTATTTGCTTTTTATGTCTTTGCAAAATAATTTTTGTTAAGTAGATTAGAATCTTGCTTAGTTACATAGCTCATGGTTGATGATTAAGAACGCTTTTCATGTTCAGATTGATTTGATAGGTTAATAACAGGGAAGATCTTCAGAAAAAGGCTATCAAGCACCTCAGATCTCATCTCTCCCTCATTGGGATCATGAGCTAGGACCAAGGTGACCTGGCTGCCACCAAAAACATTGTCTTTGCTTCACCATGCAATTATTAGTGTTAGACTCTCATTTGCCGAAGTTGATATCAGTTGTGGTTGCATGCTTAGGTTCATGATTGCTTAGTTGCATAGTTACTTCACATGATTTTGTTGCAAATAGACTGTTGTTCATTTCTTTGCGGTTATCTAGATCAGATTAGGTCAAAGTAATTAGGTCCTTGATTTTCCAAGTCTTTGGTTGTTCAGTTTGAAAAATAACTTGCAGAGCACCTGTAACACTTTTTTACCTGCCCATACGCCATCAATCCCACCTGCTCCATCCTCCAACCTAGATTCTTTCCTTACGTTTGCCATATTCACTCGCTTTGCCCTAAATTCCCATATTTTTGTGCAACATTGCTCTACTCCTCCTTGAACAAATCCAACCATCCTCGCCACTCCTCGGCTCCATCCACCAAGTCCTGGACCTCCTCACACCCTTATCTCACCTCATACCCACTTCTTCACCTTTCTTCCTCCATCAATCCTCCAAAATCCCCTCTCTGAACATCCTGTAGAAAATTACAGAACATCTTGTAGAAATTCCAGAACATCCTGTAGAACCCCTGCAGACTTCCTGTAGAAGCTCACGAAAGCAGTTTCTTGATAGCCAAACTCTATGAAACTCTCTAGAAGGATGCTAGGGACCCTTTAGGCCCTCTCCGAACCTTCCCGACCTCCTGCAAGCATTTCCTCTCGCCGATCCACCTCTGCATAGTCAAAAACAGTTAAATCACATGTATGATAATTCTGACAACTTATTCAAAAAATACAAAAAGATGTTTTCTTCAGATTTTACCATAGAAGTAGCTTAGGCGCATGCATTTTACTTTCCTAGAAGTCAATGACATCTCTTCTAGTAGCTTGCATCCTCTTTCTTGCATCAGTAGGGCTAGCTGGTAAAATTAGGGGTTGTTAGGGTTTGCATTTCCTTTCAGTTTTTCAATTTCTTTCCGCAAAGTAGATTAGCTTCCTTTGAGTTAGCTTCTGTCCATCAGTTAAAAAGCTTCTTCTCATAGCTCATAGAAGTTGGCTTAAGCTCCTAGTGGACTTGTGCCAGCTGACCAAGTGACAGCTGCGGCAAGAGCTAGTACTTGTGCATACAACACCATCGCTTCCAAGTTTGTTACGAACTACCGAGTTAATAAAAGTAAAGAAGGGAGTCCCAGGAGTTGCAGCACTATTACTAAAATACTAGAGCCCACCATTCTTTTTGGCGCCGTTTCCAATGAAGCGTCAGAGTATTTGTGATTGCTGCTTTTCTTCTATTTTCCTACTACAACCTTCTGCTAAGTAGTTTATTTCATTTCGATTCTGCAATTTCATTTCTGCAAAAGTAGACTAGACATTTCTTGCTTTCCTAGACTAGCATTTCAATTCCGCAATTTCAATTCTGCAAGCGTAGCCTAGCATTTCATTCCTGCAATTTCATTTCAGCAAAATAGATTAGTCCTTTCCTGCTTTCATTTCAATTCCACATTTTCATTTAAGCAAGATAGATTTTAGTTAGTTGCAATTCAATGTCTTTTAGTTTTGCAGGTACAAGCAAAAAAAAAAAAAAAAAAAAAAAAAGCAACCAAAAATCTTTCATTTCATGCCTCATAGGAAAAGAGACAATACCGGAAAATTCTTACCCAACACCCCCACTACATCACTGGGTCACCTTTCTCTCTTCTTTCGTGGCCGTGATCCAGAAGAACCTATAGGTGAACCTCCAGAGAGATACGAAGATCCTATAATAGAAGAAGAGCAAGAGAACATCCCTCTTGAGACCATGGCTGAACACAGAAACTATATAGGAGATGAGGAGAGAATAGAAGGTGGCTTTCCCATCCGAGAGGCCAATGGGGACATGAAAATGAAAAACATAAGTCCCTCAGCCTTACCTCACTTCCATGGATTGACCACTGAAGACCCTGATACCTTCCTGTTTGAGTTTGTTGTCCTTTGTCAAACTTATGACTATTCCGAGGACGAGCAAAAGTTGAAACTCTTTCCTTCTACCCTCAAGGATGCAGCACTACGCTGGTTCATGGGGTTACCTGGAAACAGTATCACCACTTGGGCTCAGATGCAGCAAGCCTTTAACAACAAATACCGGGACTACTGTAGGTCAAAAGAAACAAAGGGAGAGATCTTTCGGATGACCATGGGAAATGATGAGTCTTTAGAAGACTACGAGGAAAGGTTCCAACTTAGTTATAAACGGGCCAGGTGTGCACTTGACCCTGAATCTCTGAAGCTGGTTCTGCTCCGAGGAGTCCCTGAAGACCTGCTAGATACCCTTCATTTGCTAGCTGGAGGAGACGTCTACCAACTACCTGATGAGGACATAAAGACTGTGTTTAGGAACCATTCTAGGGCAGCCCGAAAAAGAGGTAGGGGGAATCCACTTTCAGCTAGTACCACCTTCTCCAAGCATGAGTTTGCTAATCAGATGGAAGACCTCAAAGGTGAGATGAGACAGACCATTGCCATGCAACTTGATACTTTCCGAATCCAACAAAAGAAAGAGGAACTTGAGAGGGCTTTGGCCATTTTTTGTCCTAGATGTACGAGGAAGCATCCTAAGAACGAGTGTCCATTGCATTTAGTAGAGGTATGTTTCATTTGTGAGGAGACCACCCCACAAACCAGTGCCCAACCTTGCCTGGATTTAAAGCCATGTACCAGGGGACTGAGGCAACCACTAAACCTCTCTACTTCCTCAACCAAAGAAGGTTGCATGGGCCCAGACCTTACCAGCAAGGGATGCAAGGGACGTCCCAAGCTTATTATAGCCCCAACCAATCTGCTTAAATACCTCCTTGGGGTTCCCCTGCTCATCCTTCCTGGTCCACACCTCCTCCATGGTCTTATCCATCTCAATACCATACTCAACCTACTGCTCATTCATTTCACTCACATGTCCAACCACAGCCTAAGTGGAATGCACCTCAGCAGGGGTGGAGGCCAGAATACAACTCTCTTCCCGCCATTCTGCCTCCACCCCCTGCTCAACCGCAACCATTACCTCCTGCTCCTCCAAGACAACCCCAGATGCCTGCCCAACCGAACCCGAACCCCAACAACAGACAGGCCCAACAGGTATACACTGGGGAGACAACATGCCCTACCTATGCTTTGGAGATCCAAGAGATCAACCTGAGATCTGGAAAGGTCCTTCCAAACCGCCAACTTCCTCCCCCAGAGGATGAGGAAGAAAAACAGGAAAGTGAACCCAAATCCATTCCACCCTTTCCTCAGCGACTAACAGTAACCATGCAACCAAACCGAGAGGAGATTGAACTTTTGGGAGAACTTAAGCAGTTGTGTGTGAAAATACCACTTCTTCAGGCCATAAAATATGTACCAATATACAACAAATTGATCAAGGGGAAGTGTTTCAAGCACCCACGCAGGCGCAAGAGAGATTCCCCGACTATCAATGTCATAGGACAATTGTCCGATCTAATGTTGGGGCAAGTAATCTGTCCAAAATATTTGGACCCTAGGAGTCCTGTAGTTGATGTCCACATCAATGGCACCGTAATCCCCCACACCTTGATTGATTTGGGGGCTACCATTAATGTGATGACCAGGGACACTATGCTTAAACTCAACCTTCAAAGTTCCTTAAGGAAGACCTCAACAATACTGTAGTTAGCAGACCGCTCCACCGTGACTCTCGAAGGGATTGTAGAAGATGTCCTGGTCTCTGTTGACTCTTGGGAGTACCCTACGGACTTCTTGGTCCTTCAGCCAAAGGCAAAACTCACTGGATACCCCCTCATTTTGGGGAGGCCTTGGTTAGCTACTGCGGATGCTTACATCAGTTGTCGAGCTAGAAGCATGACCATCAAGAATGGGCCTATGTCCAAACAGCTAGTCCTTTATCCTCCTACCCAACCTCTGCTAGAACATGACTTACCACTCTAGTTGGAAGAGGGAGATGAGGATGAGGTCTACTCTGCACCTTTGTGCACAGTAGAAGCCACCAGGGGAGGCCCTCAAACCGAGGATGACTTGATTGAGAATTTGATTCAAAACCCACCTCCTGGTGCATTTTCATTAGCGGAGTTGGTAGAATATACCCAAGCCGATGCCTTAGTGGACCTCTGTGTGACTGATCCGACTTCTCCTAGAGTTAAGAGTGTGGAATTTGGCCCCGAAAGAACCTTAAAGATCAGCTCCTCCCTATCTCCCTCCCAAGAGAAGGAGTTGTGTAGCTTATTGAACAATCATTTGGATGCTTTCGCTTGGAGCTACAAGGAGATGAAAGGAGTCCACCCTTCGGTCTATATCCATCACATCTAAATTAAAGAGGATTGTAAACCAGTCAGGTAGCCTCAGAGGAGAATGAATCCAACCCTTAAAGACATTGTAAGAGAATAATTGCAAAAATTGTTGGATGCAGGATTCATCTACCCCATCTTTGACAGTGAGTGGGTCTCACCTCTAGTGCTTGTGCCCAAGAAAAACGGGAAGTGGAGAATCTATGTAGATTACCAAGAACTTAACAAAGCCACCAAGAAGAACCATTTCCCTTTGCCTTTCATAGATCAAGTGTTGGATGGACTGGCAGGAAAGAAGTTCTTCTCTTTCCTAGATGGGTTCAGTGGGTATAATTAGATCCAAATAAGCCCGGAGGACCAAGATAATACCACCTTCACTTGTCCATGGGATACCTTTGCCTACCGGGTCCTTCCCTTTGGGTTATGCAACGCTCCTGCCACTTTCCAGAGAGCAGTATTGAGCATATTTGCTAAATTGGTTCATGATTCGGTGGAAATCTATATGGATGATTTTACTCCTTATGGGTCCAACTTCCAAGAAGCATTGACTAACCTGGGAAAAGTTTTAACCAAGTGTATTGAGATGAACCTGTCCCTCAGTCCTGAAAAATGTGAATTCCTGATGACTGTAGGGACTATGCTAGGTCATACAATTTCTCAGCAAGGATTACAGGTGGATCCTAACAAAATTGCTATTATCCAAAAGGTTCCACCTCCTTAGAAAGTAAGAGATGTTCAGAGCTTTCTAGGCTTGGCAGGATATTATAGAAGATTCATTAAAGATTTCAGTAAACTAGCCTCGCCATTGTTTAGCCTCTTAGAGAAAGGTGTTGAGTTTAAATGGACTGACGACTGCCAAGGGGCTCTGGATGAGTTGAAGGATAAGCTGGTGTCCGCCCCGATCTTGAGAGGTCCAAACTGGGTCCTACCTTTCCACATCCACATTGATGCCTCGAACAAAGCCATAGGGGCAACCTTAGGACAAGTTGAGGAGAAACTACCATACGCCATATACTTTGTCAGCAAAAACCTGTCTAAAGAAGAGATGAACTATACTGTAACCGAGAAAGAGTTCTTGGCTGTAGTCCATTCCATGAACAAGTTCAGACACTACATCACTGGTTATCAAACATTCGTACACACTGATCATGCCGCGATTAGATATTTAATGAATAAGCCCGATGTAAATGCTCGTATCATTAGATGGTTACTTTTTTGCAGCAATTTGATTTGACTATTGTCAACAAGCCAGGTAAGGAAAATGTTGTTGCTGACTTCCTATCTAGATTGGATTTGCCTGCAGGTGAAGAAGGGACAGTGGATGACCAGATGCTAGATGAACACTTGTTTGCTATCTCAGTACTCTCTCCATGGTTTGCTGATATAGCAAATTACTTGGTCTCAGCACAGTTCCCTCCATATCTATCCTCAAAGGAGAAGAGCAGAATTGTGAGGAAGAGTGCCCCATTCACTTGGATCGGGGTAACCTGTTTAAGCTTGGCCCAGATCAGATCTTGAGGCATTGTGTTAGGGAGGAGGAAGTCTTTGACATCCTCCTAACCTGTCACGATGGACCCTGTGGAGGCCACTTTGCAGCAAAATGGACTGCCTTCAAAATTTTACAGGCAAGCTACTATTGGCCTACTCTTCATCAAGATGTCAGAAGATACATCAGCCAGTGTGACCGATGCTAGAGGATGGGGAACCGACTCCAAGGGATGAAATGACCCTCCAACCTCAAGTGACCTTCGAGCCATTTGAGAAGTGGGGCATGGATTTTGTGGGTCTTATCAACCCTCCTTCAAAGCAAAGGTCTTACATCATTGTGTGCACCGACTACCTGACAAAGTGGGCAGAAACAAAGGCAATCAAAACAGTGAAAGAAGAGAAAGTGGCTGAGTTTTTAAGGGAAAATATCTTCTATAAGTTTGGCTACCCAAGAGAGTTAGTTACCAATCAAGGAAGCCAGTTCACCTCTAACTTGATTGAAGACCTGCTCGCTCATCACAAGATCAAGCACAGAACTTCCACACCATATCATCCACAAGCAAATGGTCAGGTGGAAGTCACTAATAGAGCATTGGAAGAAATTTTGACTAAGGTGGTGAGCAACAGCAAAAAGGATTGGGCAGATTGCCTGGTTGAGGCCACCTGGGCCTACAACACCACTTGGAAAACTACAACAGGTTTCACACCTTATGAGCTGGTCTACAAGAAGAAATCTTTGTTGTCCATAGAGTTTGAGTACAACACATTGAGGGTGGCAGCTCAACTGGACTTAGATCTCATCCATGCTCAACGTGAAAGATTACTGTAGCTGAATGGATTAGATGAACAGAGAATGCAGGCCCTCCTCCACTCAGAAGTGGTCCAACTTCAGAGGAGGATATGGCATGATCGACACCTTAATGAAAAGCAATTTCATCCAAGAGATTGGGCACTGCTATATGACTCAAGATGCAAGGATTTATAAGGGAAGCTGAGGACAATATGGTTAGGACCATATACAATGGAGAAATGCAATGACAATGGTTCAGTCCTTATCAGGACCATTGACGAAGAAGCCATCCCCATGCTCGTCAATGGGCATCGATTGAAAATCTACAGAAAACCCCTTTCAAGGCAGGAGTTCATTGAAACTTTGGACAAATTAGCGCTGGTAGTGGAGCAGGGCCCTGCCTCTATTCCACCCACACCTTGATCATCATAAAAAAAAGGAATAAAAGGATCCTTGGGTGAAAACCTCTCTGAGGTGCCCAGGGCAAACAGTGAGGGTGAAAACCTCTCTGAGGCGCCCAGGGCAGACAGTGAGGGTGAAAACCTCATGGAGGCGCCCCAGCTGTCTCTAGAAAATAAAAAAAAAGTGGAATAAAAATATCCTTGGGTGAAAAACTCTTCAAGGCACCCAGGGCAGATAGCAAGGGTGAAAACCTCATGGAGGTTCCCTAGCTATCTCTCAAAAAAAAAAGAGAGAAAGAAAAAAAAAGAAAAAATAAAAAGAGGAAAAACAGGCCTAATCTCTATGAAATAATTGCAGGTTGCAAGGAATACATTGCAGGTAATGAGGGTCGTGCAAAACGAGGATAGGGGTCCGTACCAGGCTGTAGGACATCCCTATAGACACCCCCTCCATGGCCACTCGCCTTTCCTAGGATTTGATCACATTTGGGTCGAGATTCCACCTTCTACAAGAAGTTTTGGGCTTTCTACAAGAAGTTCTGGGCTTTCTACAGGAAGTTCTGTATTTCTACAAGAAACATCCTGTAGAACCTTCAGACGAGCCAAATTCAATTTTGAAAGGGAATCTGATGGTTGGGATCAGTCTGTTAGGCCTGCAGCCACCCCTTTATTCATCCCCTCACCATATGGCACCCTGTTCCATCTCTTTGCACCTCTGTCACCCACCTGGTTATGTGTTCCTGCACAGTCATACAAGAAACCCTATTTTCCTCAGAAAGACAGCAAAATTTTTAAGTGACAAGTCCAACAACAAAGTCTTGCACACTCTACCTGTCCAAGCTCCATCTAGACTCTTCATCAACGAATCCGGTCCTTGTCCGCAATATGGCCCTGCTCGTTTAGCCTGCATCCTAGGAGGAGAAGCAGCTACAGGACATCCTACAAGAATCCTGTAGCAACTGATCCCTCTGGAACACATACTCTGGGGGTAGGGACAATTGAAATAAACACAGGGAACATGTGAAAAGGCTCCTCTTGGATGTGAACACATCCTCGACAGCTAAAACCAGATAGAACCGGTGCATGCAGTGTTGCCAACCGAAGGATCGTGTTCCAAAGCCATGCATACAACTTTAGCAAATGAAAGAATGAGTTCTAGCACCCGTGCATGAGGCAGCAGCAAGCGAGGCAGTGGTTATGAGACCTAAAGTCTGCATAGCGCGTCCACGGCCACGCAGGTAAGTGTCTAAACTCATTCGTCAATTAACTGCATGTCTGTGAAAATGGTTCAGATTGAACGAGGATCGGGGGTCAGTCAAACTGGCCACCCTCAGCTAGTTACATGGCTTTGTGGGATCCGAACAAGCTCAATTACGTTCAAAATCGCCAACGAGACGTGCAGCCGACACGTGTGGAGTGTCCAGTCAGGGAAATTGGCAGACTAGCAGTGGTGGCGGCGTCAATGGCAAAGGGGAGGTAATGGTGGCCAAGGACATGCAGAGAAATGATGGCCGTGACATTGGCTAACGGTTCGGTCCGACCACCTCACCCCTTTGCCACGAATTGCACCGCAATTCAAAAAATTTTGGCTGAAGACTCGCACCACCGCTGTTCATTTGCACTTGCAACGTCCTTGGCCGAAGTACTCGTCCTCTGCTTCCACAATCTGTTAACCTGTCGTCCTCCCCTGAGCTTTTCGGACTGTTTCAAAATTCTCCCGCGTACCGAGCTCGTTTAGAGGCACAGTGACATCCTACATAAGCTAGCAGAGAGTTATACAAGAAGTACGACATAGCCTTCTGGACCAGAGAAACCTGGACTTTTCTGCGTCAAATTTGGAGTTCTGAGAGAGGTAGGCTCGAAAACACTCTTTCATGCATGGTATGTTTCGAAAAAGTGGTGAATTGAACTGTCTTGAATTGGGGGGTTAGAGACAAGTCTGCCTGTGAGTCAAAAATAGCAGTTTGCTTGTGTGTTACACGAAATTTCTCAGTCGGTTCTACGTCAACATTCTCCTCCACGGTTCCTGTTAACAAATTTTTCCTGTAGAAAAGATAAAGCACTGTGAGGGCTAACCTGTGTATGAAGAATTCGAACTTACATGGTTTTGTGTATGATGAGGATGAAAATTGAGCTCTGTGTCCTATCTGTGGAAACCTAATTCTTCCTGTTATACACGGGCAACAAAGTTTTTGGCAGTAGAAGCATTAGAACCAGGGAATTGGTGAAAACTAAAAATTAAACACCCGAGAGATCCTTTCTTGAAGTTCAAAGGAGGAAACCATAAACAACATTCCCTTTCTGCTCAGAGCATTGAAATAGAGCACTCTCACCATGCCAGGGGGGTTTATCAGAAAGGAACCCTAGGATTCCAGTAAACTTCGTGAACATCCTGAGGTGGTGAACCTCTTCACCCGTGCCAACTGGATGACCTTTTGTGACAAAATTCAGGGGCATGATGATGAGATAACGGAGGAATTCTTAATGTCCCTGCAACCTAAATCAAAGACACAGGCCAAAGTGAACTTCAGAGGGTTGACCCTGAAGCTTACCCCTAAACTCATTAGTCGAGTTACTGGTCTGCCATTAAGGATACCTTGGAGCAAAGAGGAGAGGGCATTGGGCCAAAAAGCCAAGAAATAATTCTTCCTACCCGAGGAACAGTTTGCAGAAGACAAGAACGGGGTCTGGAGAGCCAACCTACATCCTCTTTGGAGTGAAGCTAGTCTCCAAATCATGAAATACATTACCTGTGAGGGGCGGTTTAGTATTGTCTACGACTATCATTTCCGGTTGCTAAGTGAACTAAGACATAGGTTGGATTTACCTCAAGAATAGAAGTTGAGCATTCCCTATTTTCTTCTACAATCATTAATTGAATGTGGCACAAAATTGAAGGAAGGAACACTGGATCAGTTAGCCCATCATGGGCTTATCAAGCTTTTAGTGGAAGATGCCCTCCACACCTACACTGTCCCCCTCTCCTGGGAGATTTTCTGCAACATGTCCAGAGATGATGATATTCGAATTTTGGCCGAGGAATTCACCTCATCCAGCAGTGAAGAAAGGGAACACACTGAGGCAGGAGAGAAAGCCAGTGGTAAAGAAGCACAGGACATACCACCACGGAAAGAATAGAAGGAGAAACGAGAAAAAGGCCAAGTTGCTAATCCTAAAACTGTGGGAGGAACAATGGCACAAACACCCAGGGAAAAACGATTGCATAGTAGAGCAGAGAGGACTAAAAAAGTCCAAACGAAGGAGGGCACAACCAAGGCAACCAAACAGGAATTAAAAGGAAAGACACATCCAGCCAAACAGACCAAAACATTTTCTACAGGAAGCATGAAAACAGATTCTACAGGAAGGCAACAACTGTGTTGTCTGCCTTAAGCACAACTCCAAAACAAAAGGGGAAGCGAAAAAGGGAGTTTCCATGTATTTTAAGGCAAGAAGGAGTGTAGAGACCAATCCAGGGTTCTAGATTAGACTAAATTTAATGTCAACCAAGGTAGGTAAACTTAGAGGCACGTGCCTAAATTTTATAGACCTAAAAAGATCCAATCTATCTAAATAAGTGTCTATTGTGATAGGCTACATCACTCCTTTACAAGAGATTGAAATATGTTTCCTTTCACAATTTAAACACTTATATCATCTAATTTAATTAACTGTTCTAAAAAAACAGAGTGTTACTAGTCTGAGTTCTCAATCCTCTTACAAGGATATAATTCACAAAAACTATTTTAAAATAACACACTAAGCGTACTAAAAATCAAATTCATGAAAACAGAGTTCATAGAAATATTTTGAAATTCAATGTTCAATTAAACCTTTTACAAGGACTTATTCAATAATTTTGCAATTGAATTTTCAAGCTACTACTATGAATCATAAAATAACAATCACAAGAACTTCTAATTAAATTGATAAACTCACAAGAAATGAAATGAAATAAAACGCTATTCAGATCTGAATACTAAATTCTATGAAACAGAAAAGAAAGTGTACCAATCCTCACGTAGGGCGCTTCCATGCTTTGATGGCACACTTTGAAAAACTTCAAGTGATAAGAACATTAACTCATAAACCCCATAATTGATGAAATTCTGCCTTTGATTAAGTCCTGAGAATAGATTACATTAAAAACAGAGTTCTGGAATACGCTTACAGTCTTAAGTATGCTCTTTTCAATGTCTTCACTAGCATTCTTTTTTTTAATGATAATCAAAATCCTCCTATTTATTAAAATTTACAACCAAAAAGGCTATTTTCGTTCTTCCTAATCCTAACTGATTTCTAAAACAAATCAAACACTAATCTTAAGCAAAATATCAAGTACATTCATTATAACTTCATATTTTTCTGTTGAATAGGCTGGGTTTGACCAGCGTTGACCATGTATTCAGGAGCTCCAAATTCGATTCTAAATAGATTTTCCACCATGTATGTACATCCTAGATCACGTCCTTATCTTCTGTTTCGATTTTCCTGCCATGCCACATGTCACAACATAAATCAATTACAGGAAGTCATTACATCCTGTAATTTTGTTGAAAAAATCCAATTTTTAACATAAAAATCCATAAAGTAAATTTAATGTAAAATAACAATTATAATGCTTCATTAATCAATTTCAATGGACTATGAGGAGTTTATGGAAGAAAATGGTAGATAAATGATGGATTTTTAGAAGAAAAGAATAGCAATAAAATAGTACCAACATCTCCCCCAAACTCAATGATTTAGCATGTCCTCATGCTAATCCTGATGTGCTTCCTTTATATTTTGTTTTTGCTTGTGCCTCTGCTGCTTGTAGCAATACATCTACATTCTTTTGAACTTGGGCATTCTTCTGAATTTGGGACTCATGTTTCATATTCTTATATTTTTCTTTGAGAACTTTTTTCTGAGTGTACCATTTTGTCACCCATTTGCATATTTCAGTTTGATCAGTCTTAATTTCTTTGACTTTCTTCTTCAGTTTCTCATTTTTCTGCTGAATCTTCTTGCTCTGAGCTCTCAACATTTCATTTTCCTTCTTTATGACCTTCTCTAACATGTTTGCTTCCATCAATTCCTCTTTTACCTCTTCAATCTATTTCTCTAACCTTCTCTGTTTCTTGTTTGTAGGTGTTGGCTCTTTCCTTTCTCCCTTGTTACTCTCAGTTTCCATTTCTGCTTCCTGTTTTGGCTTTGATTTAGCACTGCTTTCAATTTCCATTGGTGCATTTGCATTCGGCTCTGGTTGATCATCTTGTGTCTGATTCCTTTTTATTCTTAAGCTCAGGGATTCCTCATCAATATCAATCATAAACTCTGTGCTTTCTTGCTTTTCCTATTCATCTTCTCTAATTTTGATTTGATTGTCAATTAAAAATTCTTTCCATGTTTTTCCTCTCCTCTGCAACTCAAATTCAATTAGAATTTTGGTCAAACCAAAATGATACAAACTCCTATCTTCATTACCTTTTTGTTTCTGAATGGTCTTCGACATTTTAGTCAAACTTTGTAAGAGAAAATAGGGCAGACTGATAGTGCATTGACCTTTTAAGTGCAACAGAATTTTTATGTGATATAGGTATACTATAATGTAACGTCCTTCACATGTAACAAATTTTTGAATAATGTATACCATCTCATCCCATGGGTGAATTGGCCAACTTCTAGGAACACCCTTTTTCCAATTGACAGAGGAAACCCTTGACCTAGACATAAACTGAGTCCATGACTTTTCTCTAAATTACTTGGTTTTGAAATACTTTTCCCCTTCTGGACTGATTTCCAATGTTTGTGCTATTGTATCCTCTGAAATTCTAAAAGAGAAATTTCCTATTAAAGCTTTCTCTCCATTGAAGGAAAATGCAAATTGCTTCATAACCTCTTCATTATTTCCATTTAATTTCTCTAGAAAAGACAACCAATGTTTTTCGCCTAAAATCTTGACACAGTCTTCATGACATTTTGAACTATAAAATTTTTCAGGCTTTGCTCTATTGGTCATTTTAAAAATCTCTGTTCTAACCTTTTTTTATGCTCAACAATTCAATCCGAGTTTTCAACTTGTTAGCTCTTTTCCTACGTTCCACTGAGCTGACCTGGTTAACGTCCTCAATTCTCTAAGTTTACTTCTTCAATTGCTTGAGTTGACCTTCATTTTGCTTGATGTCATAAGATCTAATTGCTATGATGATAACGCAGAGAACAAAGTATTACTATCAGAAGTCGTAAGTTTGTTTGCAGAGTCAGAAGGTGCATTCAAATCATGAATACAGAGGAGCAGTACTAATTTGTAGAAGCATAATTATGATAACACAATATGAAAATCGTGTGATGATAATGAATTCATTTCATAAGCAGATTTGGGTTAGAAGATTGTTTTTGTAACTCCAACAGTCGAAATGAATGAAATCATTTGAGGACAGACGGTTTAACAAATGTCTTTCCATTGAACGGACTTTTACATTGAGTATCCACTACTTGTTGGTACTTTATTGACAGAGGTCAGATTTAAAAATGATGAGTTTATGAAAAGGTTTGAAGAGCGGTTTATGAAAAGGTTTGAAGAGCGTAGTAGGGATAGAAAATAAAAATAGGCTAAGGTGTGATAGGGAAATGGAAATGATCATATAGAAATAGGCAGAGTGATAATGAGGTGAGTATTTAGGGAATATTACAAAGGTTATGGGTATAAGGATTTTTGAAATTGATAACAAGCAATAATAATTATCATTTTTAACACTAAAATAATTTAAGAATTTTAAAAGTTAAAAATAAAAATTTCAACAATACATTACATTTGTTGGTTGACAAAATGTTGATTTGGCTTGCACAGGTATGACTGATCTGTTTGTACAGATATGACTAATCTTCATTTTCTAAAACAGGTCCCTTTGAGATGAAATTGAATATAAGAGGTCCCTTTAAAATCTGAAGAACCATGTTTGTGAAGCTTCTTTTATCCTTGGTGTTGATGTAGCCTTGATTATAATTATGATAATAAGCAACCTTTGAAAACTTTGTTGAAGTAGCCTGATGTATCTTTAATGCAGTGTTTAACAGGTCCCTCTGATATTGGTGATGTTGACATAGCCTTCTGAACAGGTCCCTCTGATATTGGTAATGTTGACATAGTCTTCTGAACAGGTCCCACTGCATATCTCATTGCTTGAACAGGTCCCTCTAATTAGAACAAAAACAACTCTTTTATTGAAATACTGAATTACTGAAACAAATTCCTTGAAGATTTAAAAATGAGGAGATGAGATAGGGGAAAACACCGTTTCTTCTCCCCCACTAAGTCTTTGACTTGTCCTCAAGTCATTATTGAATTGATGAAAAACAGTAAACAAGTAGAACAAGGAATTATTACCAGCCAAATGATTGGTTTTCTAGTAAGAATTCGGGTTTAGAGTGTGCCAGGGTCTGGTTTTCACATCTAAACCATTATTATTTTTTTTAATTTTTCAATTTTGTATTTTTTTTTTATTGTTTTTATA
>APFE030970217.1:0-14085 GCA_000404065.3 Pinus taeda
ATACAAAAATTCAGGGATCTGCCACAACAACAATACAAACGCTCTCCAACAATACAAACGCTCTCCATCTATTTAAGTCAACTCAACACATTGTGAAAACAGTCAACATGTCAGTAGACTAACGCTCTCTGCAACATGCCAAATTCAATGTGTAATTTGTTACAGATATTCAGAGATTTGCCACAACAACAATACAAATGCTCTCCAACAATACAAACGCTCTCCATCTATTTAACGTTGGTAAAACAGTCAACATGTCAGTAGACTATTTAAAGACTTCTCGTTTCGACCAGCCAATTACTTCCACGGAAGGTGGCCAACTTTTAACATGAAAATATTTTAACATGAAAATTAGTTGTATAATACCGTTGGGATGCAGAAATATGTTGCCTCCTGTATTTGTATTTAGTACACGCATATTGCAACCTCTTGTTACCTCTTGTTGTAGGAATCGCAGGCCGTGGGGATTAAGAGTGTGCCCAAAAAGCAAACGCTAAACATATATATTGCCCAAGCTTTGTTGAAGATGCACTAATCCTAATGAAGAACACACTTGGAGCCCTAAGTCTATGAAGAAGAAGCCCTAGATTATGATGAGACCGTAAGAGATACCATGAAAGAACACATGAATAAAATAATGGTGACAATTCACAAATGTAATTTTATTAATGGAAAAATGATCTCATTTAAGGATGAAATTGGCATAGGCTTGTAGAAGACAACTTCCCCTTTCCAACAAGCCCTTACTTGCCTTCTAACTCCTCTTAGATTGAAAGAAAATGATTTTTCAAGTTGAAATATAATAATTTGAATGTTGGCCGACATGGCCTCACCTCCAAGGAATATGTTTCTTCGTTAAAGGTCAAAAAGTGTATAAATATGAGTTTGAACTCACCATTTCAGTTATCGAATTTGGTGAAGAACATCTAAGGAATTCGGAGAAGGAGCATTTAAGCAAGGAGACCGAGGAGAGCTAAAAGAAGTTCATAGTTTGGGCATTCCAGTTATTGGGACTAGTTAGAAACTTGGTTTTGTTGGACAGTAAGAGCTCAGAATTGTGGAGAGTCTCCTGTAGGAGCTCGGGATAGAGAGCAATCATCTAAGGAAGCTCAGTTTTGGTGACCTGAACCTGTTGCTACTTGGTCAAGTATACAGTGAAGTACTCGGAATTGACAGTTTCAGGGCTTGGACAGTTATCTATAGAAGACAGACCTCACCTTGAAACTAAAGAAGAAACAGAGACCTGGAGGACTCAGTTTATTAGCCTGTGGAGGAATAACAACTCGGATTACAATTAGCTTGGAACCTCGGACTGAAGGCCAAGGTATTTTTGAAAGTGGCGAGCATGATATTGCCTACGCTGAGAACAGAGGAAAGTAATTTTGTAGGGCATTTTCAAGTGAACTTTCAAGAGGCCACCTATAACCAACATCTCTTTAGTTTTCCAAGTTGCATTACATTATTAGTAGGCTTTTCATGTTGGTTGAGATGTCAATAGCTAACTACAGGGGAGGGTAGGGACTAATAATAGCTAAGACCATATTCTCACACGTCTTAATCCAATATATAAATTATAATTCAAACTTAAAATCACCTTAACAAAATTAAAAAAACAAACAAAACAAAACACTCCAATAATAAGAGCTAAGACCATATTCACACGTCTTAATCCAATACTTATCTGCGAACTCCCCTAACGATGAAAACAATATGTACTCCCTTGTAATCAAGAACATATACTATTTATCTACGTATGTCAATAAAAACATAAAAACAGTATATCGTCCCTTGTAATCGAAGAACCAAATACAAACGATTTATGCGGTTTCGAAATAAGTTACCCTCCATCATTTGAAATCGGGAAAGGCCGTCGATAAGGGCATTTGTTCTCATGGGGAAAGACAACAATTATTTACTTACAAGCATCGTCAACGTACACATACATTGAAGAGATACTGTAGCGAGAAATATTAGAAGGAAATTAATGAAAACTAAGACGATATGATGGTCGGGATATCAAAATTCAGTATGGTTTCTGCCCTACATAGTTGCCAGGCGGATCGTAGTTGCAGATAACGAATATCCAGCCGTTGTTGCATTGAGCTTGAGCGCAGTTGAGCCTCTTGGAATCTCTCCACACCACCTAAGTATAGTGCCCACATACTTTACCTTCAGCGTAGGTATTAGAAGTGTAATCGTAATCTTGCTTCTCATTAACCCAGTCTGTCACGGCACCTCCCACTGGATCTGTTAGAGTTCAAAACCCTGATAGAGTTGTCTCCATCCGCAGGGTATAAAGCCTTCTCCCCAAGCAGGGTCATAATTTCACTATGGCAGGGTTAATTGTCGAACTACCCGTCAAGCACCTACAGAGGGGAACTATAGAGTAAGCTAATCACTCCATTTCTTGGAACAAATCCAATGGGGCATCACAAACGAACAATGGCAAATATCGATCAATTGGGAATGAAAGAACATCGCTTCTAAGAACTCTACTCTAAGAATAAATGGCAACGTAAACTGACTTATACAGAATTGGTAAGATACCTTTTCCCAAATGCTGACAGCTGCGATGCATACATGAGTGGCCTTAAGAACCAACATCGTTGCGGTGGAAACCAGAGGTCACATGTGGCTGGAGCTATTGGCAGGTGGCTTGGCTAGAGCTATCACCAGAACAAATGGCAAGCTATGAAAAAATGGTAAGCTTTCAAAAGCAGCATCGTTACTATACTAATGTAATAAAATAGATCGCAAACATTCACACATTTAATATTTAATGCTCTTCAAAATTAGCATTACTTGAAGTGTTTGATACATAAAGTTAGGATATTATTTTCGAAATATCTTAGTTCCTTTCAAACTTTGGATAAGAAAAGCCTTGAAGTGTATTTTTCCCTCGATACGCGCTAAGTTTCCAATAAGAGGTCAAAAACAAACTTTGGATAAATTGTCTAGGACGCTAAATTGCCATTGAAAACTTTGGATAAAATTTGGGAAAGCATAAAAAAAATGGTCAAAAGAACAATTAATTGATTGTCAACGCTCTAGTCGATCGCTATTAGTCCTAGGCAAGGACTAATAATGGTCTCCAATCTTGGAAAGAGTCATCAATGTTCTTTTAGGAATATAATAGCATAGGTATCCCAACATTCAATTCCTTCTTCCCATAACAATGAGCACTAACTTTTCTATTTGTTGTATAAAAAGTCTCTTTGCCTCTTCAAATGCTATTTGATCCATTTATGAAAATTATCACGTGTGTGGGGTATTGCTAAGGTATTTATTTTTTGCTGAAAGAGAAAGATTCAAACTCCCTTGGACCCACTTCTTTAATTTTTGAGGGGATAATTCCTGCATGTGATGTTTGATGATAAATTTGTATACTTTATATGACCATGTAAGTTATGAAAATGATATGTTGATAATGTGTATTCCATTATTGGATTGACATGTATGGTGGCATATATAGTAATGTTGGTTGACACATAATTTGTATTTATTTGAAATCCCATAGTATGGTTTACCCCACATTTATTTAGATTAAAAAATAAGTAGCATTTATAATGCAACATCTATGCCAATATAGTTGTTTATGAAGTGTTGGTTCCACATTAAAGCTAGGATTGAAAAATTATCGGGGATTACTATACATGCAACAAACGTTGTCATGTGTTTCGTACTAATTGGTCCATGTGTCAAAATATGATTGGGCCATGTGTTAACAATGTACCTTATTTTTTTACCTATATTTTATGAATTCAATAGGCCAAATATTTTTCATACATTGTTTGATTGACCCTATCCAAAATACATTAGAAATCTCTTGATGAGATTGTAGACATCAAGAATATTTAGTAGAATTTGAGACCATATGATTGTATTAGTTGTCGAAATATTGTTGGATGAATCCTCCCCACAAAGAACCATTTGGATCACCAAAAGTTTTGTGTTTATTATAAAGTAAGGTAGGGTACAGTTGCTTCATTTTTTCTATTTTTATCCATCATGCTTTCCTTTAATACATTCATTTCATACCCACATGAAGGCATTCCACATCACCTATTCATGAAGTCCTCACCTTCCTATGTAGAAGAACATCTTATCACAAACGATTGAGATAGTCAAGAAAAAAGTAATCAATAGAAGGGAATTGGACATTCTCAACTTTATCCATTCATAAAAGGATCATCATAGTTTCAATTTTTCAACATTAACCACATTACACATCTACATATGTGGAGGTAATTCTAACCAAAATACATTGTCACTAATATTTACAAAATTTTAAAGGACCATACTTTATTGGTTTGAGCTTTTTGCCTTCTCCTTTAAGATAATATTTACTAATGTCTCCCAAACTTGATCAACAAATTGGAAGTGATGATCAACCTAATGCTTGTCGTGCCTAACCTTATACTTGGCTTGGCTCTTTTAATGCTTTTATTTTATAGCTTTAAGAACCAATATGATATTTTGCATGAACTTCTTGGCTTCATCGCTATAATTATGTCCATATGCCGCTAAATATTTTGTAAGAGTGAAGTCTAAACAAGACTTAGGAAAATATCTTAAACATCTCTCAAAAGGAAACCTATGTATAGAATAATGTATGGCATCATTATATACATGATGTACAAAATACAATTTTCCATCCCAAAACTTAGAATTATTTCTCTATCCTTAGAAAACATGTTTCATCATCCTATTGACCACTTAGGTTTTCCTTCAGTATATGGATGGAAAAAAGTGATATTTTGAAGCTTAGTGTCCATTCACCTCCAGAAATTTGACTAAAATTCTCCAAGGAAGTAGCATCTCAATCAAATACAATGGATGTGAGAAAATTGAAAATAATACAAACATGTTGGAAAAACAAATGTGTAGGCTTTTCTCCTATCACCTATTTATTAGAAGGCACTAAGACACACATGTCCATAAATATATCCACTACAATATAAAATTATCATGACCTTTCCTAAACGTATGTAGAATCCCTCACAATCCATAGATACACTTTACCATGGATGAGAATTGACAAGAAGTGGTATGTACATACCCAATTTTCCTATTACTTGGTTTTCTAGTGGCACACATGACATATCCTCTTACATATTTGGACACAATTTCATACATCCAAGGTCAATATCAATAATGTTACAACCGAGCTACTATTTTTCCTATACCAAAATGACAAGAAATGAGAGAGGTACATGTTTCCCTGATTACATGCACTCTTTCATCACGTAGAATGCACAATTTACCATGATGATATTGTTGCACATAGTGTTGTCATTGATGAAAAGCAATGTCATTGATGTCAAAGGGAATTTCATTGATGCCAGAGGGAATGTCTAAGAAAAAAAAACATCATTAATAAATTAAAGGAAGGAATATGATAGTCCAGTATTTTGCACAACCTTATCAAATGAAGTCAATGTTGTTTGAAGTTTGCTAAGTTTTTGTTGAAGATATGTTGTTTTTTTCAGTACGAAAAAAAAAAAACTTGATTTATATTCATATGAAAGATATTTACATAAGAGAGGATTTCTATAAAAAGATGTAACATATATATGCAGATAGAAAAGTTTGCTAAAGATATTAGCTGTGATCAGTGCCTTCTTGGAGGCATAGTATCATAATTCTCTGGAACTAGGAAAAAAAAGTCAGAAGGATAGATAGATACTGAGAAGCCATACTCATAAATATGTATACCAGTCCTTTCGGGAAAAGAGTCATCCCTTCACACATAAAGGATAGGGGAGAATCAATGTACCTTTATGTGAAAGAAATTGGTGATGATGCACAAGAAAGCACAAAAAAAAACCATTTGGAAAACTAGGTACCCGGAAGGGAGAAATCTTCTATTTGATATACTGTACCTTGTATTTGAACCTCCATTTTCCATGAACTGGGCTGAATTGCAAGGCCCCTCTTTGACAAGATGTCCATGTGAGAATTCAGAGACCTGTCAACATGGCTGATTCTGAAAATCGGGTTGTTGTTCCATCACATTTTTATCCTATTAATGCATCTAGCTAACATGGGATTCTTGTTTATTAACTTCCCTGAAGCCTAATCTATAATGTTTTTGGAATCCTCATATATTTGCAGCATTTGTATATTCAGGAAGTAGCTGAACTAAAGAAGGCCCACCAATGCCATTGCCTCGGCCTTATTGTTTGAACCACAACCACCATTCCAATAGATGGAGAAATGAAGATCTTCAGACATCGATATGAAAACACCACATGCAGACGAGCCTCTTTTATCATCTCCGTAAAAAAAAGCCCTTGGATAACCCATCAACATCTTAGTGTGGTTCCTTGGAATTCTAGTTTTTCCTGTTGACATTTTTTTGGGAATGGAATAGAACATCGAAGTGATCTGCTCAAGGAAAGGCAATTGTATATCTTTCCCATCTTAGAATATATAACTATTCCTTCTTTTCCAAATTGTCCATAAGAGAAAAAGGGGAATTGATCTTTGAGAAACATTCTGCGAGCTCCACTAGCATAAGGCTACTTGGACATCTGTGTGATCTACCAGACAAATACCAAAAAAATCTGCAAGATCCCTCCATAACTGATAAGTATAGCTACGTGTGAGAAAAATATGATTGTTGCTATCCTCCCCTTTTTACATAATACGCATATACTAGGGCCTGACCAGTTCCTTTTTTGTAGATTCTCCTAGGTTAGGATCTTGTTGTGAAACATGAGCCAGGAGAAATGAATGATTTAGCTTGGCACCCCAATTTTCCACAATGACATAGGAAAGATGTATTGGAAAGGGAGCAGGACTGTCTGTGTCAGAACTAAATAGATATCTTTTAATTTTAAATCATCGCACCTCTTTATACCTCTCCATGTAAGATAATCCTTTCCTTCAGATCTGTATATAACAGAGCCCCTCATAGATATCATAATACTGGCCCACCGTTGGGCATAATCTTCACTGAGGCCTAGAGATTGAAATTTCTTCCATATAGGGATAACCCCCTGCCAATATTCTATAAGCTAACTCCAGGTAAAAGTCTCGGACCTATGCAGAGACATTATGATAGAATGCGGAATGAAAAAATCCTCCCCCAATCCAATGATTTAATCATAACCAATAAACACATATTTTCCATTCTGGACATTCCAGTGTAAGTTCTTGAGGAAAAAAGTTTCTATTTTATGAAAGCTTTTCCAAATAGCTGATCCCTGTGACTTTCCAATTGTGCCTTCTCTATACCAGAATATTAGGTCTTTATTCTTCATGTACTTCTTTTTTATCGTGGCGCTCCAGAAACTGTCCCCATTAATGCTCCTCCAAAATGATTTACATAAGAGAGCTATGCCAATGTTACTAATATTCATGATACCCCATCCTCCCAAAACCTTAGGTAGGGAAATTTTTGAAAGACTGGTCAGATGAAATTTGATTTTATGCTTACCTCCTCCCCAAATAAAATTTTCCATGAGCCTATTCAGGATAGCAATAATCCCCGAGGGAAAATAGTATAAGTGGGCCCAATAAATAGTTATCTGGGCTAGAACAGATTGGGCCAAAACCGACCTTCTTGCTATGGAAAGGCACCTAAACTCCCATCCTTAAATTCTTTTAAAGAAACGATCTGATAACCACATCCAGTCAGCATTTTTGTAACCTTCATGTCTGAGATGAAAACCCAAATATTTGATGCCATCCTTTATAGGCTTAATTCCAATATTAAACAGAGCAGTCAGAAAATCCAATGATTCCCTATCTTCAACATCAGAAAAAAGGAGGATTTTCCTTCATTGATAAATATTCCTGAGGCTTTCTAAAAATTTCTAAGAATGCCATGTATGCATTCCCAAGTAAGTCTACAAAGCATACTAAAAATCATGATATCATCAACAAATAAGCTGTGGGAAAAACGAACCCATGGCATATCCTTATTGGCCTGTGATGATTTTCTTTGACCACACAATTGCTATGTAGACTTAATGAATCCATTGCAAGGATAAAGAGAAGTGGAAACAAGGAACAAACTTGCTGAAGACCCCTGGCAGCTACAAAAAGGTTTGTGGGAAGACCATTTATAAGGACAAAAAAAATTGACATTCTCCACGCAGGTCATGATCCATCCAATGCTTTCTTTTTTTAGGCCTATCTTGCAAATAATGCATCTTAGGAAGCCCCAATCTAGGCTATCATATGCTTTCTTCAAATCCAATTGAAGGATGGCTGCATCAAGCTTCTTGGAATGTAAAGAATGTAAACACTCTTGTGTATTCACTACCACCTCAATGGTATTCCTATTCTTAAGAAAGCCATGCTGTTCTACAGATATGTAATTTGACAACGTGCCATGAATTCTATTAGCAATAATCTTAGAGGAAATTTTGTAGATTGCATTACAAAGGGAGATCGGTCTAAAGTTTGAGAATGCAGTGGCTTTCTTCTTTTTGGGAATGAGGGAAATATAGGTAGACGTGATATGGGGATGGAAAGACCCCCTCATCTGAGATTCTTCCACCATTTCCATGATGTATTTCTTGAGAAGTTCAAAGAAGTGGAAATAAATTCAATGGTCCAGCCATCTGGACTAGGACTTTTATCTTTTTTGAAGGATGTCATTACTTCAAAATTTTCATTCTCAGTGATAGGCTGGAAAAAGCTATTATTTTGTTCATCCTCAAACATAGTAGGGAAAGGACCAATTCCCCATAAGATTTCTTCGATACTACAATTATCATCCCTTTTGTAGAAATTTCCAAAATATGACACTGCTTCCTTAGAAATTTCCTCTTGAGAGTGAAGCTTAATTCCGCTATCAGACAGGATTTCCAGATTGAGTTGATTTCCCTCCTATTGTTCGTGAATCTATGGAAATACTTAGTGTTCCTTTCGCCCTCTTTCATCCATATCACCCTACTCTTCAACCTCCAAGAGGCTTCCTCAATTGCAAGTATTTTGTGCCTTCTCTTTTCGAATTCATGAATGCTATTACGGACCGAAAAATAGGTGTTTCCTTCTTTCAGTTTTCTAGCTAAAACATCCAAATTCACTCGAATCTCTTTCAAATAATCTCTATTAGATTTTAGCTTTTTTCTCTGCCATGCCTTCACCTTTAGTTCACGCAGATTGTCCAGGAGGTGTTGGGAAGGAGAAATGATCTCCTTCGAACAACTAGCAGACCAAATTTTTTTTACAAGGTCATTGAATTCCTCATCCTCCAGCCAAACTCTGTTGAATTTATATGGAATACCCTTCTTATAGCATCTTCTACCCCATTGTAATGATATTGGCATATGATCAGATATAAAGCTGTTAATAATGTGGGATATTGGCCTACCCATATGAACCAATAGATTGTCAGATATCAAAAACCTGTCCAGTCTTTTAGCCATATAGGAAGCAGCAAGTCTTCCATTATCCCATGTGGGACCCATTGATTGTAGAGAAATATCTATCAAATTGTGTTGAAGAATGGCCTCCTTAATGTAACTAGCTAATGGGTCCACCTTCCTACCCCTTCCCCAGACTTCGTCACCACACAAAGTGCAGTTCAAGTCACCACCAATAAGAAGATAATCTAATTCCACAAACTCTGAGGACAGTAACCTGTTCCAGAAGGGACACCGATATTTATATGGGGCGTAAATGTTTAGGACATGTATGGAGCCAGAAAGACCTCAGATGTTTTCAAGCAAAAGAATTCCGGCAAAACATTTGTATGCCTTCGCCACTATCCATGAAGGATTCCATAGGATAACAAGACCCCCCGATAGACCATTGGCATCAGTAGCTACTATCTGCCAGAGAGGAATTATACGACGAAAATACCTGATAGAGACATCAGCAGCATGCATTGTTTCTTGAATTAGTATAATATTAGGATGATTGGAAGAAATAATCTCCTTTAGGGAAAGGAATTTCTAGTCTCCCCCTAGACCCCTTATATTCATTGAGATAATGTGAGTCATGGCAGACGGTCACTGGCCATGCTTGCTCCAAGGGGCCCATTTTTAGAGACGTCAATAATAGGAATATCTATCAAGGTATGGTCCAAGTTCCTAGAATAAGCTTCTGGTCTACCCCAGAAGTGTCTAGTATCTTTGTTATGTTTTTTCCTGACAGTAATGTTCCAAGTAGAATTTGGAATAATATGAGGTGAAGAGATTGATCTTGGTTTATGAATAGTGAGAGGACATAGAGCAAGTGATTTTTTATTAAGAAGCATGTCCAAATCACTTCCTACAGAATTTGTACAAGAAGTAATCAGGGAGTTTGGAGGGGTTACAGATAAGGATGGAAGTTTCCCCTTAGAATTCTGCAGGTTCCCCATAGGACTAATACCCTTCCCAGAAGTAGATGGCAGAGATTTATCAGAACAAATCCCCTTCCCTTTTGTGAGATAGGAAGATTTTTTAGGGGAGTGGGAGGATGATGGGACAATGAAATATGAGATATAAGTGGCAAATTTGTCTCTTATTGTGGAATTTGGGGAGGCAAAGGAGCTTCTCTACAGGGAAAAGGCTCAAGGGGCAAAGATGAAATCGGGGGGTCAAAGTCATTACCATATGAAGAAAACTTTTTAGGTGAAAAAGATGCTGATCGATGACTCTTCCTAGGGAAAACACATACCTTTGGTTGAGGAGATAGAAAGGCAGATAAAGATTTAGCCATACCTTGAGAAGGAGACTTGCTATTAGCTAAATTCCAACCTCCCGCCGAGTCCCTCTGCTTTAATTCTGAAGATTTATGATGATTACTCCTCTCATATTTCCTCTCCCTTCAATGAAAGTGACAATTTTCCTTCAGATGGCCAATTCTATGACATGTAGAACATCGGAATGGGACCCCCCAAAAATCCAGTCTCTGGCATAGATTTAATTCCCCCCATAAAAGCTCGATATGATCATGAAACCCCCACAATATTCCTTTTCTATCAAAATCCAAGCAACCCTCTTATCTTTGGCACCTAAACACTTAGCATCAAGATATACGAATTTCCTGATTACATTCCCTATATCAGATAAAGTCTCTTGGGTCCATATTTCAATAGGGAGACCAAGAAGTTTAACCTAGATGAGGTAATTTGAAGGGGTATTTTTTAGCGGGTTATATCCAATATACCATTTATGAAGAGAAAGAAAGCTTTTCTCATGTACCCATGGGATAGAAATAATTTTATTCAAATCTTTCTCATCTAAAAAATGAAAAATGTACCAATCCTTCATTAATCTCACAATTGTAGGAAAATATCCCAGCAAATGATTCCATCATTTTCCAAGCCACAAACGCATCTAGGAGTCCCCCATGTCTGGGAAATGCCAACGACTGACCAGTGCTCTCTTTTGAAGGCTTGTAATTCTATCAGCAAGGAAGGCACTGTCAATATTATAGGCTGAGAGTGGTGGAATAGTCTTCATTGGATTTTGTTTCTCTCTACATTGCGGGAAATCATCCTCGCCACCTTCTATATCACGTGCTGTCATGGAAGATGGAGGGATAATAATATTTGCAACCTCATAATCTCAATCCTTTTGGCAAGTCACACCACCGAAGGCCTTTTCAGCCTCAATAGTGGCCCGTACTAAAGCTAACGAGGTAAACACATTGGAGAGGATCTCCATATGTATTGCGATAAAATGACTATAACGTCAACATAGTAGAACTATACGACATAAATCTAAAAAGGATAGACTCAAATGTGGCACAGAAATCAAGGAGCACGAAAAGGATATATGAGATGGGAAATGCAAATAGGATCTAAATCACCTAATGGGAAGATCTTTTAAAAAGTAAAAATCTTCAAGGAAGTACATTCAGGCTGACGAGATATCATGCAAAGATTAATAAGAGGATAATGTTGTGGGAATATTCGAAACTTAAAGAACTCTGACGGCTGATGGAATTAAACTATGTGTGTCATCTATTCCATCACCGGTCTTCGAGCACATTCCTCTTCATAGATCCTCAGAGCAAAGGATCGGAAAAAAAAAAGAACACAACACCAGAAAGATCAAAAATTCCAGTCAATCTATAGAGCCAAGACTTAGAACTAGAACCCTAAGGACCATCTGTGAGGTTAGATACAATCAATGGCTAAGAAAAAAGAACCAGGAAACCATCAATACGACTATGGAAAAAGATCACCGTGACTTCCATAACTTTAAATAGAAAATACTAAGAAAAATCAGGACAACAACAGACACAACCATAATGCTTACACTAACAGTTTCCAAATCTGCAGCAAAAATCTACGTAGGGGCGAGAGATTATGCAAAAATTTGTAAAGTTTGAGCATGGATATTTCAAGGAAAAAACCTCCTTGATTAACAGAATAGAACCTTGTAAAAATAAATCTAGCCAAACAAATGACATTCCTTCCCTACCTTGGAAATATACGAAGCAGAAGGAAAGAATGATTCAGAAGCAAACACCCATTGAAAGATTATGTTACAGAAAAACTGCATACAGTATTAGGCCAGGCGATTAGACTTCTTACCTCAGTACTACATGCGAGGCCCTCATGAAAACTAGGAAGCCAGAACCAACATTTCCTCCAGACCAATGTGCCTTAACCAAGAAACATATTACCACCGACATGTCTCAGGGGAAAGAAATAGGACATATCATAAAGGATTGTCCAAGGGACAAATGAAGTGAGAACAGGAGAAAATATGATAGATGGAAGTAGCCTTAGAGCAAAGACAATATAAGGCAACTATAGATAAAAATAATAAATGCTTGAGACATAGAAAATTGGTATATGACTGTAACAGAGTATAACAAAACTACCTTCTGCCTATAGAGGGCCTCATACTCTTAGACAAAAGGGGACATTCATACTCTCAAACAGAGGACAACCTACAGAGGACACCCATACTCTCAGACTACATTCTTGTACATAGGTCGATGCGAAAGTCTGGAATACAAAATTCAGATAGGGATGTAGAAACAGTAAGGAAAGGTTCTTTCCCTCAATAGAAGGGAGCACGAGAAATAAGACCCTACGAAAGTGAAAGAACGTTGATTTAAACTGATAAAAGACTTCATTCAATCTAATCCCATGTCTTGAAAGGTCGGGACGCGTGGAGTAGGAATGAGGGACAAGATTTCTTCTGGATCGAGGTAAAAACATGGCAACTCTAAGTAGGATAATAAAAACTGCACTCTAGTCTTGACACCTTATCAAACTTGAGGTGAGGACCATGAACAATAATACAGCGCCATAAGTTCAGTAATGAGACAAAACATCTCACCTGCAAAACTTAGCTGTAGACACACGATGAACAACGATCAACTAGAGGAGGCCACGAGCAGAAACATGGTTCATGGCTGAGGGCCACGTGCAAAGCTGAAGAGACTCATTGATAGTTGGATAATCTTATCTAAGACCTTTCCAGAGGTATATCACACTTGGAAAGAATCCTCTTGGAGGAGAAGTTATGATCATTTGAAGTTGAAAGTTATTATGCAGACCAAAAACACCAAATTTGTTTGAAAATCACCAAATTTGTTAAAGATCATGCATGTTGAGGGAAGATCCAAACATTGGAAATTGACCAATGACTTCAAGTGCACAAACATGTGCATTGTTTAACCTATTTAAGCAATATGCACCATTCAACTGATATGACTGTGGTCAATAGTATGATTTGTGGATGATGTGTAGAGATGCACAATGTTTACTGCTCCATTTGGACTTATGAAGTATCAACACATTACAGCTCGAGTGTGCCCAAGCCTGATGATGTGGAAGGATTATAACATGCGGAAACTTGTGGTTGGCTAGAAACAATGATGTGGTAGTGGTGATGTCATGGTATTATAGTGACATTTGGTAGTTGGCTATAGGTTGAAAGAAGATGACACAGAAACAAAGATGACATGGCAATGACGTGGCTTAACATGTCAACATTATGATGTTAGAAAGGAAACCTGGTAGCACATATTATTTCGATGTGGAATGTTCAAATGACACCTTTTGATTGGTCAAAATGCTAAATATGTGTGAAACATGGCAAAAGTAAGGGGTCACCATGTGGCATAATGATGTCATTTTGATGTCAGCATGTAGATGACCATGGATCCCTAAGGACT
>APFE030970220.1:9293-20006 GCA_000404065.3 Pinus taeda
ATAATGCTCTACTAGCCCTTTGAATTCCTTCAAAATAAATTTTCAAACCAATCTTAAGCAAAAATTTAAAAAAATCTAAACACCTTTTTTTTCTTTGTAGGAGCTCGATATTGCCTCTGATGTATCTCTGTACTTTCAGAACATCCAGTTCTAAAATTGCAATCTGTGGTAGCCCTCTTTGTCCTATTTCCAATGCCACCAGTCTGACTCCAATTGGATTCTCCAATGAAGAGTTATGCCAAATCCCCCACAGTGGCCTGATTATAGACCTTTTCAGAAGAGCGAACTTGTATGAAGTGCCACGTGTCACTATTTTGACCTTTTCCTCTGAAAAGTATATACAAGAAACTACAATCTATCCTCTTTTTGTACCTTCTTATGAAATTTCAATCTGATACTCAGAGAGAAAGTTATGACGATTTGCGCCAGGTCACTTGTTTTGAATGTAATTTAGGATTTTGCAAAAGGACCAACTTCCTCAGATCATATATCCGAAATTATAGCGAAAAAATCTCGGAAATTTGGACCTGTGATTCAGCGTGATGTCTTCTCAAATGGGTTTCTTTTTTGACTTCTGAAACATCGCCGAAAAAAAGTTATAGCGAAAATTCCACGATGACCTGTTTGGAGCAGCGAAACCCTAGAATCCAAACCTCTGATACCAAATGTTATGAAACCAACTCAAGGAAAGATAGAAAAGATAGAACAACGCCTTAGAATTCAGCCTGTTCGAGGGGGGAAACCTCCTTTACATTACATAAATGAAAAATTCTTCGATGATACAAATGACAAAACCTCCTTTCTATATATAGGAGTCTAAGGAGTCACGATATAACCCAGCTGACCTAATAATAATAATATAAAGCCACAAAAATAACAATAGAGGGATTCTATGGGGCACAGTAATAACAATATGGGGCAATAGGGGCACAACAATATTAATAAGGGGTACAAATACCATAGTAATGGGGTAATCACTAGTATTATAGGGACCCAACATATCGTGTAATCACATATCGGCGCTTCAATATTCTACAATCCATTGACCTCTGTCCAATGCGATTTGCGATTAAATCTTAGTCGTTGATCTGGCATTCGATACAATGGTCGAGAACCTTCCCCAATCTAAAATTCACTTGATAGTCCTCCGTCATTGATCTACACTTAATAGATCCAACAGTCCACGATGGTTTTGGGTGGACAAGTAGTATGGGGAATACCCGCCCGATGAGATTGTTTTTCTTTCTCCTTCAGCTCCTACGTGTTTTGATATGTATGGAATCGGGTGATTACTCCCTTTTACCACTTACTGGTTATTTTCAACCTGAAAAACCACTTTTCTAAATAAAAACCCTTCTTCCTCTTTGTCCGGTGAAATTATTGGCACTAGTAACCAGGTGGCTAAGAAGAAGAAGAAGAAGAAGAAAAGTCAGTACGGGGGCAACCAAGAAGCCATTGCTTTGAATGCAACCTTTGATGAGAAACCATCCGATAAGCCTCACAAAGTTTGATATCCATGCAAAATTTGTACGAGATACAATCTTCTTCGAAATTGCCCTAATATTCCTTAGCTATTGGAAGAATGATCTTCTCATTCACATCGCCCTGTGTCATCAACTTCTGGAGATCATGCTGGTGACACAACATCAACTAGTGGTAGTAAAGTTCATGGAAGAAAGGGTAAAGTTAAGTTTCCCTGTAGGTTATGTGAAGGGAATCACCCCATTCACCTTTGTCCCTATCTGGATGAAGCCAAAATAGTGTTGGATAATCGTCCTGCTTCTCTGCAACAACTTCCATCTGGTTACACGAGACTCTCCCTTAATACTTCATTAGTTGATGAATTGACTAACCAAAATCAACCGTTAGTCAAACCCACTCTCTTGAAAAGTGAGTTCCATGAGTCTATACCTGACCCAAATCAACAGGTCGTGGAAACAATTGACCCGATTTCACCTTTAGTTAATCGAACCTTTCCCATAGAAAGTGATTATGGTACCACTCAAGTTCTTTTCATTTCTTCAGATTCCAATGAGCTTGGAGTCAACCCTCCTATTCCATCAAGACAAGAGGACAATCCTCCCATTCTCATAAGTCAAGGGGATAATTCTCTCGTTCTTACAATACCCCCTCTAAGTAGTCTGGTCACTTCCTTTGATTGGAATCGACTCGCAGGATTCCATCTTCCTTCTTATGTGCCTTTTCAGATCATAGTACAAGTTTGTAATATTATTATACCTAGAACTACTATATATGAAGGTGCATCTGTGAGTATCCTTTTCTCCACTTCTTGGAAAGCACTCGGCTCACCTCCACTGGTGCTTGTTACCCAGAATTTGTTGGCTTTTAAAAAACGAACCAGTCAAACATTAGGGATCCTTCCTCAGTTGCCTATTTCTTTGGGAGAATCTTTTTTTATCTCAATGTGATGGTAGTCCCAGGCCCTTTAGATTACAATTTACTTCTTGGGCACAACTATGTTTATGACATGGGAGCTATTGTTTCAACACTCTTTCAAGTGATGTGTTTCCCGCATGAAGGCATAATTGTCACCATTGACCAACTTTCATTTCTCGATCCAAATATGGCTTCCAGTCAACCATCTTCCCTAAATGGTCCTTTTGTCCCAATGGTATCTTCCCCACCATGGGTCAATTATGTGGCAACCCGTTCCATGCCTACATCAACAGACGATCAATTCAGTGATGTTGTACATGATGTGTTGGGGGCATTGGAGCTAGATCTCTCTAATGGATTCCTTGCTACGTATCCCTTCCAGAGCATTGTTCTCCCATTTGATGAGAACATCTTGGAAGTCATGACCTCTTATGGGTCGTGACCAAGGAATATGAGGATAGTTCCTTGTCTTATGTCAACCTAATTAAAAAATGAAACAAGGAATATGAGGATAGTTCCTGGTCTTGTGTCAACCTCGTTAAAAAATAAATCAAAGGGAATGAGGACAGTTCCTTATCTTGTGTCAACCTCATTAAAAGATGAAACAATGAATATGAGGATAGTTCTTTTACTATGTCAACCTTGTTAAAAAATGAAATAGGTCCCTGAGAAGAGTTCCTTGTCTTGTGTCAAGCTTATTAAAAAATGAAGCAAGGACTACTGGAGCAAAGTTCCAATTCGAGTTTTGATTAGATCTCGCCAAATCCCAGTCGAGTCTTTCATTTGATCTCATAAATGAACCTTCATTCCATCCACCTGATAGCCACAAGTAGTCTACTTAGGTGAATGCAAAGAAGCTTGGGGGGCATGCACCTAGAATCGAATCATCATGTTGGGGGCATGTAAACCAATCTCAAGCATAGTTTTTCATTTCAAGCTTATGTAAAAATGAAACTGAATCCAAGCATAGTTTTTCATTTCAAGCTTGTGTAAACATGAAATTGAATGTAATCATAGTTCCATGTGGTTGAATCTTGTGTATAAATGAAACCATCTCCATTTTAATCCTTGTGATTTCCATTCTATCAGCCTCTTTTGTCAGATGAGCCTTGGTTTTTTCTCCTTCCATCATCACTATCTTCTTGGTCGATCATACACTTTCACTTGGTTGTTTTACCATTTTTGAGGAATAGTTGCAATGAGTGGTATTATTAGCCATCCTCTTCACATAAATCAACATGTTTTGAGAAGTTCCAACATCACCAGAACCAATTGCTATCCTAGACACCACTCGTTCCTCAAAGTGGAATCCTTTTTAAGCTTTTTTTAGAGTCTCTAAATATGAAAAGATTGCCAAGCGATTGTCCTTTTTAGCTCGTTAACGGATTGGAAACGACATCTACTCAATATAAGTTTTACCCTTTTTTGGGATGAGATAGATTATTTATGAAAAAGGAATACGTTGACCGAACATGGTCTATAGGTTCTCTCTCATATTGTTTTATGCTTTTTCGAGCTTGAGAGACAAATCTACGAAAAAGAACTTGTGGAATTTTCTTTTTGTCCCTTTTCAAACTCTCTAAACATGAAAAGGACTGAGTTATCATTGTCGTTAAACTTGTTAAAACATCAAATAGCGAAAAACTTGTCAATCATAACAAGACCAAGTTTCACCTTCGCTAGGCTCGTTAAAACATCACATAGCGATGGATTCACCTAAAGAGTGGAATTATACAACAAGCATATTTTATCCTCCTCAAGCTTGATAAAAAATAAAGAGGTATTGGTCAGCAATGACTGGGGAAAATGTAAAAATGGGTAAACCACTTTTCGTATCTGGTCTGTCTTGAACATGACATTTTCACTTTATCACAATGACTATTTGGGTTGGGTTATTAGCTTGATGTTTATGATACCGTTGGTCTATCATACCATCCATCACTTTGTTTTGGGTCAATTCTACCAATTCATTTCAATGTCATCGACATGTTCAAGAGAAGTCATTTACTCAAAATCCAACCTTTGCAATACCATAAACCTTCATTTTCATGATTGCCATTCCTGAACCTTGTGTCGTCATTCAAATTCCATCTCCAAAACTCATTACATAGGTTTTTTTTCGTTGATGTGGGATACATCAAGGCCCTCCTATGACGAGTCGCTTCTTGTTGATATCAGCTCATTATTGAAGAAGTTGACTTAGAAACACCCTTTCGGTACATTGAAGCTTTCATACATCAACGGAAAGTTTCTCGCTTCTAGAAAGAGGTTGAAATCACTAGCCTTCGACGAAAATACTTTGTATCGTGTCCAACATCAAAACATCTATTCACACCTTGCACAATGTACTACAATACCTTGAGGATCATTATCATTATCAGTAATTTCTCTTGCATCTGTTAACATCTTACATCATTGGTTGGTAATCAGACGGTGTCTTCCCATGTTCGACTTCAAATCACATATTCAGATGTTTAGACTCATACTTGAGTGAACTATTGAACGAGATAGAAGACCCCAAATCTAGTTTCATCCATCAGGGCTACGATGTCAGGAAATGTACCAAATCATCTGTACAATGGATTTACATGGATGGTCATTCTAATCATGGGTCTATATTTTTAGACTATTCTCTATGTACTTATAATGAATGTCTATATGTTGAGCATGGGTATGCCTTCCCTTAGTGATTCATGAGAAAAAATCAAAATATCATGATATAGTATAGTAATCGGTGCAGGTCACCAACCACTTCGGAACCTCCTCATCACATCGTAAAGCATTTCACTCGACATTACATTTTTGACTTCATGCTTTAGGGGGCATCTATTACATATCCATTTGGGCACATCACTCCAATCATTCAGATTAGTGTTTTAGGGCTCATGAAAACCTAATTTCAGTGGCTACATGCCCTAAACAAGTCAACCTTTTGAATGCCTCCTTCCCAAGAAATTTCATGGATTGAAGACATCCTGAAGTGACCCCTAGAAGGACCAGCATAGGTAGGCCCATGCAAGGGTGCTCTGCAAAGCACTTAGGCCCACTTTGACCTGCGTTGGGTAAGATTGAGTAAATTCATATAGCGTTCTAGGAATATTCTTATCTTCTGGAGCCTTCTAGAGGATTCCCACACTTATCATCTCCTATGAGCTCGAAATGGGATAGGGAATGAGTTAAGTAACCTCCTATCCACTCATCCCTTCCTCCATGGAAACTAACTCTAATTTTGGAAGGCCATTCAATACCCTCATTGATGACAAAACCTCCTCCATCTTCCTATAAATTGAGCACTCATCTAAGTGATCAAGGGTTGGACTTTGATGAATTGTAAGGAGATAATGCTAGTTTGAGATTTGAGACTATTGTAAGTTTCGTTATGCTTCCAGAATGTCATGCTTATTATGTGATGTGGATGGAACCAAAGCTGGAAGAGTGACTTCGAATAAGGCTTCATGGTTGGAATTCTTCCTTATATTCAATAAAGTATTTACACCTTTTCCCATATGCTTATCTTGATATATGAATTCTTATATGTGTGAATGTATCTAATTCCATTTACTTGTAATCAATATATCTTTTTGTTTGATTGGATATTTGTCTTCTGTTGATGTTTATAAGTACTTCTCGATCATGTTAAGTACGAGAAGGAGCAACGGGACCGATACAAAGGAGACAAGAGGAAAGCGAAAGTACAAGTAGATCCTCTCATTCTCTTTGTCTTATCTATTTTTTATATAAAAAGGTTAAAGTGCTTTAAACTGTTGTTCTAAATATGGCTACTTATCTAGGGAATTTGTATTTATCGGTAGATATGAAATTTTTCATAACAAAGCCATTTTACCAACTCTGAGGAAATCCTAGAACACTGAAGCTGCAAATTATAACCTCTTGAGGAACAACTTCAAAATTATTTTTCTAATGTGAATCCTTATTTGATACCATTTATAGATATGGTGATAGAACTGAAACTACTCAAGAAATTTAATCTAAATCAAGAGACACAATTCTACTTCACTGATCTGCGAAAATTAATTCGCAATTCAGAACTACATTCTCAAACATGCATCAATGACATACATAAGTACACAAATATATCTAGGGAAACCCAACTGGTAAAACCCCTTTAAACTTCCTTGCATTAATCAGATGAATAAACAACCTATTACAATTTCTAGCTTGAGCTCTTAGCTAAACTTGCAAAAGAATAATTGTTCTCTCTTCTCAATGAGAAGCTCTAACCCAGACTTAGTCAATTTCTACCCCCACCTGAGCTCATATTTACTTGCACAAATCCTGATGAAATTTGTTGCTATTATTTAGGAATTTCCTCCAAAATTATTTCTCAATTCCCAATGATTGATGACTGATTGCATGTAACACCTGTACGCTCAACACTAGTTTACAACTAATTTTACATTGCACTGGAATCTCCACCACAACTAATAAATTTGAATTCCTTGCATGCATGAGCTATTTTTGGTTGACTTATCAATTAAATAGATGTCCTTTGATTTAGACTGTTGTCCCACTGCACAACTAACCTCCAACTAGTTCTATTAATTGTTATAACTAGTTTAACTAAGTACATTTGGAAATCATTGAACTAGATTGCTATAAATAAGCAATCAACACATGCAAACCAAACTTCAAGCCCAGTAACTCAAATTTACTGAGCTAATTGAGTTCCAAGAGCCATTTCACCTCAGTTAACTGCCTCCAAGTTGTCTGTTGATGTGGAAATCTTGAATTTTCTTAATTTGACCAAGGCTAAGTCAAATTGATCCTTTCTTGCTACACTTCTTAATGAGTTTTCCTTGTGCAAAGTGACAAGGGTTTAACAAAAAATCATCACCTTTCGGTCAATTGAATTTAATGCTAAAATGCACAAATGAATAGATAGATAGTTTCAAAAAGATGTTTATTTGGCTATCTTAATCAATTTATTTAATTAAAAAATAAAAAATAAAAATTAATGAATTGTATAATTAAATTTTGGGAAAATGCAAAATATATAAATTATATATGTAGAGTGTGGAAGAAGACTTTATTCTCCTTCGTCTGCGTTCTCACAGATATGCATTATGCAAGTTGCAGTGTAAAGTACAACCAATTTGTTATTAAAATAATGTAAGTACAATTACAAAACAAATCTATGAAGATAAAGTAATTGCTAGTTTTGTTTTACCAATAAAAACATTATTTTCAAACAAGAAAATATATCTATCAAATAACATAAAAGTTTATGATTTGTAGTTTACAAAAATAAATGTATCGAGGAGGAATTTGATTTTTGCAATATTTTATCTATTGTTCAGTGCTCAATGTCCTAATATATTTTATGATTAGAATTTCTGGTTCTGCAAACTTCCACATCTCCACACTTACCATGTATCAAGACTCAAATTTGAATATTGGCACCAAAAGTTATATAATTATATCTAGTCAAATTATACCAGGTATCATCACAAATGTACTCAGTATTTCTGAAGCCAATGCAAACCACTTAACTGATTAATGTGTAACATGTGGAAATTTATATAGAGATATCATATATTGTGGGGTAAGGTGTTTGTTCCTTGCTCCACTTAGTTTTTTCCGACAACATTATTTCGTTATATGGAGAAAATATTTGTGAGGATTGTCATAGGAATCGTATGCGAGAGTGGATTAGAAAGTATGTGTAGAGAGTACATGTGCGAAGCAAGGAACACAAATAGCTCCACACATGCTACCTTTGTATACTTGAGTAAACATGTGTCAATTACAATGTAGATTCTAGTTGCAATGTTCAGTTTTAGAAAAATTTAATGTCTAATCCATTCATAATAATAAACTTTCACAATTTGATTTTTAAATTTATGCTTTTTCATAATGTATGTTATTTTAATAAATAATATTTTCTTTTATCTCTTATGTCGTTATTGTGTGCCAAGGTTTTCTCATTGAGCGGAATGTGGAGGCGAAGATAAAACTCCGTACAATGATCATCGTATATGAGTAGTAAATGTTAGGCCCCTATACTACTAGTGTAACCCCTTATTCTTATTAGTACAACCCACTTATTATATTGATGTACCCATGTAGTGCCCATATTTTTACTATTGTGCCCCATAGAAACCCACTATTGTTATTATTGTGCCCTTACATTATTATTGTTATGTCAGCTTTGATTATGTTATGACCCCTTAGACTCCTATATATAGAAAGGAGGTCTTTTCGTTTGTGTCATCCAAGAATTTTTCATCTATGTAATGTGAAGGAGGTTTCCCCCTCGAAGAGGCTAAATTCTAAGGCGTTGATCTATCTTTTCTATCTTTTCTTGAGCTAGTTTCATAACATTTGGTATCAGAGCTTTGGATTGTAGGGTTTCCCTGCTCCAAGTAGGTCATCATGGAATTTTCACTATAACTTTTTTTCTACGATGTTTCAGAAGCTAAAAAAAACACCCATTTGAGAAGAAATTGTGGTGAACCTCGGGTCCGGATTTCAGAGATTTTTGCACTATATTTGTGGAGATATGATCTGAGGAAGTTGGTCTTTCTGTAGACTCCTGAATTACATTCCAAAGAGATCACCTAGGGAAAATCATCATAACTTTCTCTCTGAGCATCGAATTGAAATTTTGTAAGAAGGTACAAAAAGAGGACAGACTGTAGTTTCTTGATATATATGTTTCAGAGCCAAAGGATGAAACAGTGACTCGTGGCATCTCATACAATTTCACTCTAGTGAACTAGTCTATAATCAGGTCACTGTGGGAGATTTTGTATAACTCTTCCTTGGAGAATCCAATTTGGATCAGCTTGGTGCCATTGGAAAGAGGACATAGAGGGCTAATGCAGATCACAATTTCAGAACTGGAAGATCCAAAAGTACAGAGTTACAGTCATTTCAAGATCGAGCTCCTAAAATCAAGAAAAAGCAAGATGAGGAAGTTTGATGGCAAGGATCTGGTAAATTGGATACTTTAGATGGAGAAATATTTTGATCTACATGGTGTACCACTATTACAAAAGGTATAATTGCATCTTCATATTTAGAACCGAATCAATTTTTATGGTATGAAGGGCTTTGTTCTCGTAAACAACTTGTTACGTGATCAATTTTCAGGGAGGAAATGATAACACATTATGAGGATACAAGGAGCAACACCTTGTTTAGAGAAACACCACGACAACTGGAAAGAGTAAAAGGGCTTTTTTACATAGTGGAAAGAAAAATTATGGAAACCAGGAAGCATGCCCCTCACAACTATAAAGATGGAAGTGTAGGCTTCCACAACCTACAAGGGTTACACCACAACAATTGGAAGAAAAAAGAGAAAAATGGATTTGTTACAATTGTGATAGAAAATGCACTAAAGGTCATAAGTGTGCTGAGAAGAAATTATTCTACATAGAATATGAAGAGGTGGAAGAAAAGGATCAAGAAACATCAAAACAAGAGGATGTACACCAAGATAGCACCCCAGAGAAAGAAGAAATGAATCCAACCATATCTTTTAATTCATTGGTCGAAATTACCACTCCTCAAACTACCAAGATAGAAGGACATATCAAGAAGAAAAATGTTCAAGAAGTGAAAGATCACATCGAGCATCAAGAAATGAATCCAAACATATCTTTTAAAGGATTGGAAGAAATTACCACTCCTCAAACTCTATAGATAGAAGGACATATCAAGAAGAAAAAGGTTTAAGCAATGAAAGATCACATCGAGCATCAGCAACAAGTTCTTCAAATTTTAAAGGATAACGCCACTTTGGTGCAAAATCAAACGAAACAACAGGTAGATCAACATCGTAGTGAAAAATGTTTTGATGTGGGTGATTGGGTATTTTCACTGCTACATCTCAAGCAAGCTATTTATGAGAAGGAAATGTTGGCAATACTACATGTACTTAAAAAATGGAGGCCTTATCGAATGGGAAGACTCTTCAAGGTAAAAATGGATCATGATAATCTTAAATACTTTTTAGAACAACTATTATCTTTAGAAGAACATAAAAAATGTGTCACAAATATGTTGGGTTATGACTTCAACATCATCTATAGAAAATGGAAGCAAAATTTTGTTGCAGATGCACTCTCAAGAAAGGATGAGGATGTGGAAGCATTGTTTTATGCTATTTCTATTATCCAACCAAATTGGATAAATGAACCAAGGGATGAATGGAAGAAGGATGAAGAAGTATGGCCACTTATTCAAAAGTTGCAAAAGATCCCAATTCAAACAATATTGCCAGAAATTGAAGAGGAAGGAAAAATCATATTGGAACCTGGAGCAGTCACAGAAACAAGAACCCGACAACTA